>JABUQX010089329.1:5000-12500 GCA_015478945.1 Trachelipus rathkii | reverse complement strand
AGGCGACTGTGTGTCGTGGTCCTCATTTTGAGAAGGACGGGCAAATTCAAAGAGAATTGCTATTCCCCATCGCCGAGCATGCTGAAGAAGATTCACCAGAATAATCTGTTGTAGAGCGCAACGCCGAGAAAACTGATCATACTCATGGAATGGCGAGTTTGGAAAAGGATGAGAATTTTAGAGAGGAACAGTCTGTACCACAATCTTCAGACATCGTCAGAGAAGATGTCGAACTGACCACTGAGTTACCATTGTGTATGGCAACGATGTCCCAATGTTCATGCAAGAATGAAGAAGTTATAGAAGAGGAATTGAGTATAGTCCCTATAGAACCACTAGTGTATGTTGAAAAAGGTACAGAAATACCGGATGTCCGGGGGACATCGATTGTAAATAATGTTTTAAAGTTTAAGACTCAAGACAGTACGATGGAAGATGATGTCATACAGGGAGGTGACACAGCACCTCGTGTACAAAGTTCTATGGTGGAGAAAGTTGTAGCCGTGAATGAAGTAGAAGTAGTTCACGATGGACAAATTACAGAACTTATTCGTGATCGGGAAACTTTAAAAGAGAGACAGAGAGATGATGTTACACTGCAAAGGATATGGAGGTTCGTGGAGAAAGAAGAGAAAAAGTTTGTATTGAAGAATGGAGTGTTATACAAAAGAGTTATGGAAAACCAACTGGAAAGGTTTACTCTTGTAGTGCCTAAGGAGTATAGAAGTAAGGTCATGAGAGTGGCACATGACGAAGTTTTCGGAGTACACCAAGGGGTGAAGAAAAACTATGGGAGAGATTACCAACAGTCTATGTGGCCTAACATTACCAGGATGTAACCAGGCATTGTTATTCCTGCGATATATGCCAAAGGACGTGCCCGAAAGGAATGGTGAAGAAGGTACCACTATGCCCCATGCCCATCATAGATGAGCCCTTTCAGAGAGTAATAATCGACTTGATAGGACCGATCACGCCACCATCATCTGAAGGACATCAATATGTCTTGACACTTGTTGACGCCGTCACACGTTATCCAGAGGCAGTTCCTCTCAAGAGCATAACCGCACAAAAGGTTACAAAAGCCTGGTATCCATTTTTATGAGGTTGGGGGTCCCAAAGGAGATACTCAGTGATAATGGTCGACAATTTACATCTGACTTAATGAGAGATGTAACTAAGATGCTGAATATAAAACAGAAGTTTTCTAGTATCTACCACCCCATGAGCCAAGGTCTCACCGAGAAGTTCAATGGTACTTTAAAGCGGATGCTCAGACGGATGTGTAGCGAGCAGGTGCGGAAGTGGCACAAGTTTATAGAGCCATTGCTGTTTGCATATAGGGAGGCCCCACAGGACTCTACAGGATTCTCACCTTTTGAGCTCCTGTATGGGAGGACTGTGCGGGGTCCAATGCAAATATTGCATGAAATTTGGGCGGGAGACATCAATCCCGAGGAGGCAAGATCAACCTACAGGTACGTGTTTGATTTGCAAGAGAGGCTAAATGAGACTCTGAAGTTGGCGAGGGAAAATTTAGCCAAGGCCCAAATTTCACAAAAGAGGTATTACGATAAAGGCGCAAAGAACAGAAAACTGAAAGTAGGAGATTTAGCTCTGGTTCTCCTACCGACGTCTAGTAACAAGATGCTTATGAGATGGGGAGGGCCGTACCCAGTCTTGGAACTATACGGCAAAGACAACTACAGAATACAATTGGGAGATGTGATAAAAACATATCACATAAATCTACTAAAGAAATATATTGTGAGAGAGGAGTGTGAGGATAAACAAAAGGAGAAAGGGAAAAACACGGTAGCATCCGGAGTTTTCAAGAATGGCAATAAAGTCCTGAATGGATCAGGTGAAGAGCCGAATCTCCCTACTGAAACAACGAAGGTGAGCGAAAATGATAAATTTTCGCATCACTTACCTATAACTTATGGGACGGTGAACGGATATCGCGTCAAGATACTCCGTGACAGTGGGTGCAATTTTGTTGTCGTGCGAGAAAAGTACGTACCTAAAGAATGTTATATTGGTGATAATATAACGATGAGGTTGCTGGACAGAACGGTGAAAGAGGTTCCGCTCGCGACTATCGATGTGGACACCCCTTACTTTGTCGGTTAGGACGACCGCAGCAGTTGCTGCCGGAGCGTCGTATATGATCTAGGTTATTGGAATTGTCGAAGGTTGCATTAACCCCGTATCAGCCAAACCTTGCGTGGGAGGCGACTGTGTGGTTCCGTGGTCCTCATTTTGAGAAGGACGGGCAAATTCAAAGAGAATTGCTATTCCCCATCGCCGAGCATGCTGAAGAAGATTCACAAGAAGAATCTATTGTAGGGCGCAACGCCGAGAAAACTGATCATACTCATGGAATGGCGAGTTTGGAAAAGGAAGAGATTTTTTAGAGAGGAACCGTCTGTACCACAATCTTCAGACATCGTCAGAGAAGATGTCGAACCGACCACTGAGTTACCATTGTGTATGGCAATGGAGTCCCAAAGTTCATGCAAGAATGAAGAAGTTATAGAAGAGGAATTGATTATAGTCCCTATAGAACCACTAGTGTATGTTGAAAAAGGTATTGAAATACCGGAAGTCCAGGAGACATCGTTTGTAAATAGTGTTTTAAGATTTAAGAATCATGACAGCATGGAAAATGATGTCGCACAGGGAGGTGACACAGCACCTCATATACAAAGTTCTGAGATTGAGAAAGTTGTAGCCGTGAATGAAGTTGAAGTAGTTCACGATGGACAAATTACAGAACTTATTCGTGATCGTGAAACTTTCAAAGAGAGACAGAGAGATGATGTTACACTGCAAAGGATATGGAGGTCCGTGGAGAAAGATGAGAAAAAGTATGTATTGAAGAATGGAGTGTTATACAAAAGAGTTATGGAAAACCATCTGGAAAGGTTTACTCTTGTAGTACCTAAGTAATATAGAAGTAAAGTCATGAGAGTGGCACATGATGAAGTTTTCGGAGGACATCAAGGAGTGAAGAAAACTATGTCCGAAGATCACCCAACAATTCTTTTGGCCCAACATATATCAGGATGTAACCAGGCACTGTTACTCCTGCGATATATGCCAAAGAACGTGCCCGAAAGGAACGGTGAAGAAGGTACCACTATGCCCCATGCCCATCATAGATGAGCCCTTTCAGAGAGTAATAATCGATTTGATAGGACCGATCACGCCACCATCATCTGAAGGACATCAATATGTCTTGACCCTTGTTGACGCCGCCACACGTTATCCAGAGGCAGTTCCTCTAAAGAGCATAACCGCGCAGAAGGTTACAGAAAGCCTGGTATCCATTTTTATGAGGTTAGGGGTTCCAAAGGAGATACTCAGCGATAATGGTCGACAATTTACATCTGACTTAATGAGAGATGTAACTAAGATGCTGAATATAAAACAGAAGTTTTCTAGTATCTACCACCCCATGAGCCAAGGTCTGACAGAAAAGTTTAATGGTACTTTAAAGCGGATGCTCAAAAGGATGTGTAGCGAGCAGGTGCGAAAGTGGCACAAGTTTATAGAGCCATTGCTGTTTGCATATAGGGAGGCCCCACAGGACTCTACAGGATTCTCACCTTTTGAGCTCCTGTATGGTAGGACTGTGCGGGGTCCGATGCAAATATTGCATGAAATTTGGGCGGGAGACATCAATCCCGAGGAGGCAAGATCAACCTACAGGTACGTGTTTGATTTGCAAGAGAGGCTAAATGAGACTCTGAAGTTGGCGAGGGAAAATTTAGCCAAGGCCCAAATTTCACAAAAGAGGTATTACGATAAAGGCGCAAAGAACAGAAAACTGAAAGTAGGAGATTTAGCTCTGGTTCTCCTACCGACGTCTAGTAACAAGATGCTTATGAGATGGGGCGGGCCGTACCCAGTCTTAGAACTATACGCCAAAGACAACTACAGGATACAAGTGGGAGATGTGATAAAAACCTATCACATAAATCTACTAAAGAAATATATTGTGAGAGAGGGGAGTGTGAGGATGAAGAGGAAGAGATGGACCAACATTGGGAAAAGATAAATGCATCAGTGGTTATCTTGGACAACGAAAATGAAGAAAAATATTAATTTATGTGGAATATGGAATCCAACACCGATCCAGGAAGAAAGAAGTTGTCTGGACACCAGATCAGTGAAGGAAATAACAGAGATTGGAAATCTGAGAGGCATTGAAGGAATTTTCACCGATGTGCCTGGCACGCGAAAAATGACTTCATGGCCATTGACCTCATTGATAACACCCCTATCAGATTTAAAACCTTATAAGCTTACCGTTCACGACGCGCCACAGAACTGAATGAAGAAGGGAGACAGAATTAAAAAATGGTCAAGATTGGGAATATTGTTCCATCTCGTCACCTTACTCAGCGGCCAGTGGTCGTTGGTCCAGAAAAGAGGGACGGGAGTAAAGTAAAGGGTTATGCTTTCGATGTATAGAGCTCTAAATAGATTACTGTGTTTGATTCCTGAGCCTATGACCACGTCTCAAACCTTGTTTCACCAAAGTTTGCTCGAGATAAAGTTCTTCACTAAAACTTGGACTTGCCAAAGGGTATTGGTCAGATAAAAATAAAGCCTGAGGATTGTTACAAAACCGGTTTTTCAACCGAAGATGGTCATTTCCATTACCTCAAGTTACCGTTCGGCATGGTAAATGCTGGAGCGACACTTGTGAGGGCTATGCGAAGGATCTTGGATGGATTCAATGATGTCGATTTTTACATCGATGACATCATTATATTCTCAGATCTGGCATGAGCACCTGATTACTCTTGTGAACGCACTCCAAAGACTTCAAGAAGAAGGTTTTACCATCCGTCCCACTAAGTGCGAATTCGCTTCGTCAAGTGTGGAATTTTTAGGTCATTACATTGGAAATGGTAATAAAGGTCTGTATGAAGATAATGTGGCAAAAATTATGAAGACTGAGCCACCTAAGAATAAGAAACAGGTGAGATCATTCTTAGGACTCACTGGCTATTACCAAGATTTTGTAAAGGACTATGCGAAACTCGCAGCTCCTCTGACTGACCTAACGAAGAAGGGAGAACCGACTAAAGTGAGGTGGGAGAAGAAGCATCAGATAGCTTTTGAAAAATTAAAGGAGGCATTGAGTTCGAAGCCAATTTTGAAGATGCCAGAGCTGGACAAGACTTTCACATTGCAGGTGGACGCCTCAGACTCGTCTCTAGGATTTGTCCTCCTACAAGAAGATCAAGGAATCCTTCACCCAGTGGCATACTGTAGCAAAAAGCTTTCGGCGACTCAGCAAAGATATTCGACCCTTGAGAAGGAAAAAGTTTGAGCAAAATCTCTATGGGAGAGAATTCATTCTGCAGTCTGACCACCGACCTTTAACTGCCATGAATAAGAAAAGATATGAGAACTCAAGGATCATGAGATGGTCGTTATTCCTCCAGAGATTTAGATTTATCTTAAACCACATCAGTGGGAAAGATAACGTAATAGCTGACTATCTGAGCCGTTCTTATGCCGAAGAAACATTGGATTCACCTGTAGGAGCAACCACAGAAGAAGGAGCACTTCAGGATGAAACTAATGTTATAATACCATGTAAATAAAGCAAAAATTGTAAACAATTTGCTTACGGTTCGTGGGCCAAAGATGTAACACGTCATACATGAAATGTATAAAATTTGTTTCATTAGGTAAAGTTCCCATAAGCTTTTGCTTTTAAAATCCTCCCAGTCCTTGCATAACATGTAAGTCGTGACGGCCATATGAACCAAGATTTAGAATATATATATATATATAATATATATATATATATATATAATATATATATATATATATTTTATTATATATAATTATATATATATATATTATATAATATATATATAATATATATATAATATATATGATATTATTTTTGTTAAAAGGTAAGCGAATTTGTTATAGGAATTATCCATGTAGTTTATTATTACGAGCATTTCTTTTATATTAGACAAATATTGGTGGTTGCTTTAACTACGGTCGCATTATTATTATTATTATTTATTATTATTATTACTATTATTTATTATATTATTATATTATTATTATTATTTATTATTATTATTATTATTATTATTATTATTATTATTTATTCTTATTATTATTATTATTATTATATTAATTATTTATTATTATATTTTTATAATTAATATATTGTCATATTTTTTTTATTAGTATTATTATTTTATTATTATTATTATATATATATTATTTTTCTATCCCGTATTTATAAATCGATCTGCGTTGTTTAATGTATATATATATCATATATATATATATATATATATATATATTATATATTATAATATATAATAAATATTATATAGTAATATATATATATATATATAATATTTGTTTTATGTAAAGGTTATATATATTTATATATATAATATATATATATTATATATATATATTATATATATAGTAATATATATATATATATAATATATATATATAATCATATTACTATATATATATATATATATATATATACATACATATTATATATATATATATAATATAATATTATATATATATATATATAATATATATATATATATATATATATAATATATATATAATATATATATATATATATATATATAAAGTATATAAGTAATATCATTTTTTAATTTTAAAATAAAAAGGAGTATTTATTTGGGACACTGTGAAGCGTCTAAAAGCTCGATTATAGTATCTACCTTTTTCTTTGAAGGCATGAAAGAGTTGTTTTTTCTTAGGTAAATATTTGTGGAAAAGTCTCAAGGCATTACCAAACACGCCTACTCTACAAGAAGTTGTCTTTATACTCTTTTTTTTACTGTTTTAATCTATATTAAATGTATATATATCATTCGTTTCTACATAATAGCATAATGAATGACCGTAATCTATGTTACTTATCTGAGTATAAAAACTGAGGACGATCATTTTTTTGCAACTTTTTCCGCTCTCAACTGGTTTTTGGTCTAAGATGTGTTAGGTTGGCATTACATGTCTTGTATATATATTCCTCGATCATTTTATTTATGTGTCAGTGTGCCATACTTTCGATTTCATGTGTGCATTCTTATTTGCGATTTATATTGTGTAAATATTCTTTTATCTATTTTAAGTTAATATTGTGGTGTTTTTTGTAATTGTACGGAAATTATAGTATTTGTATAGATGTATCGTTGATTTCGTTTGTACATCTGGTTGTTATTTATCAAATGATATTGTGGTTTTTATTTAAAAATTTCTTGTGTCCACAATTGTTTCGATGTGGCGTAATGTGGTTACTCCACATGTGTAAGAAATTTATTGCCAGTCGCTTGAGTTGCCAATTGTCGTCTGCAAGGTAAGCTTGTATATTTAATATAAAGAATCTTTTATAAACTTTCTAAGTTATTATTTTTATATTAAATATAAAGAGTGTAAAAATTAATTTCTTGTTTGAAGATA
>JABUQX010089328.1:0-22500 GCA_015478945.1 Trachelipus rathkii | reverse complement strand
AGCTAATACACAATTTACCAAGATTACTTCTATCTCCATTAACGTGCCCTCTCATGCTGTAAAACGTCGCTGTTTATAATAAATAATTTATTATAATACTTTTAAAATTTTTCGCTTTTTATCCCTAGAATTTTTCATCGATTTCACAATTATGATTAGAGACTCTTTTAAATACACGTTAACATAACCGTAAATTATTCTCTTTTGTTTATTTTCTCGCAATTAATCTTTTAATTCAAAACTATTGGTACACATATTTAGTAACAAATGCTGGGTAAATTATCTTTATCGAAGATTTGAGAAATGGTTGAGATTTTTGGTTTTAATCGGGTTTTACGCTAACTTTTTAGAAAATTTATCTGTTCCATATATAAATCTATCAGTCACACAATCAAAACCAAAATTTTGAAAAAACCAATCAATATGTAGATTAATCAATTTTGAGTTAACAAAAAAGCTAAACAATATATCTTCTCACACAAAAAATGAGAAATAAATAAAAGAAACAAAAAGAAGCACAACCCTTATATATACATTCAATTTGTTTCTTTAAGAGAACTGCAAACTCGCGACAAAGTCTCCCTTTAGGCCAATTTTTAAGCTTAATTCTTTTTTTTTAAGTCGTTTATTTTTCTTATCTGTCAAATTAGAACATATATTTTACAATATTCAATTATTCTCTCAGTTTTCTTATAAGATACCCAATATGATCTCCTATCCAATCACAGTTTGGTGATAAACCATGTTTGAACTATTAAAAAAAATATCTCTTGAGTACCATGTCCATAAAAAAGTGATAAACAGCATATAATCTTAAAAAATAGTTCACATTACGGTACACTACTTTAAACAAACCATTAATGTATTCTAAAGTTGTATTTTGATTTTTCAGCTTAAAAATAGGACTCTCTAAGAACAAGAGTATACTGGGCAATTCTTTGTACCTTAAAAAGTTATTCTACTTTAGTTTTCCATTTATCTATATAAATTTTTAAAAAGTGTATTTATCCTGATTGTAAGCGCTATATAGGCTTCACCTTTCTTAACATTTAACACATTTGCATGCAAATGTCTGTATGTATAATAGCGTTTTAATTAATGTCGATTAATTAAAGGGATGCCAATAGAGTTGTATTGTACCCCATGATTAAACTGGAGTTTTTTTAGTTTTAGATCTTTTTGCTTTATGATCGGAACTGATGGATTTCCCATTAACCGTGTTAACTATTCATATTGAGAAATGAAAGTATTTTATCTTCAGAGTGAGTAAGTAATATATTCAAATACATGAGGTGTTTTCGATTCTGGTTTAGTTGACATGATTGTGCTAAGGATATTAAAAACTTAATAATTAAGTTATCTATAGAAAGTACCCCGAAACCTTTTTTATAGATTGAAAAATAAAATAAACACACAAAATCAAACCTCGGAGAAAAAGGAAGCAAAACATGACTAATTTGGGAAAAATATTTTTATAAATATATATAATATATATATAATATATCATAATATATATAATATATATTATATATATATATATATATTTATATAATATTATATATATAATTATATATATATAATATATAAATATTAAATATATATATATATATTTATATTATATATATATATTATTATACTATAAATATATTATTAATTTATATATAGTATAATTTATAGTATATATATATTAATTATAATATAGTATAATATATATATATATATATATATATATTTTATATATATATTATATATAATAATTATATATATATATATACGATATAATAAATATCGAAGATGTTTTTTCTCTCAATAAATAAAAATTACATAGTATTATTAAACTTATTTTCCATGAAGAGTAAACTCGGAAGGCAGCCTCTTCTCTCATTTGTTGGCTCCAGGCTCCAGGTCCCCAAAACCTAAAATTTCGGCTCCGATCCGGCATCAGGTCAGGGTCCCCAGAGAAAATTTCTCCTCCGGTCCTGGCTCATATAAGTCCTCTCAAAAGCTTCGCCTTCTGGGGCTCCGGGCTCCACTCCAAAACCTTGCAGCTCTTCCGACTCCGGCTCCGGCTCCGCAGCCGTGATGCTTGGATTTATATAAGGAGGAAAAAAGAAATACTAGAAAAGGTGTATACTTAGGAGAAAACAAAAGGATAACTATGGAACAGTTTCTAGATAGTGAGGAAATGAATTAAGGGACTACAAGGAATAGGAGTCTTTCTGGAAGGGAAGCGCGACAAAGTTTTTTTAATTGAGATAGAAAAGAGATTGTTCAATATGTTAATACCGAAATTATCGGTAAGGAATGAGATAGGGAATTGCTATAGAATAATGAATAGGATGGTGCTTTGTAACTGATGAAAATGGATGTGAGGGGAGTGAGTGGAAAGAACACTTCAAAACTCTGCACAATATTAACGAGTAATGAAGAGGTGATAGTGAAACATGTGTGTGGTGTTGATCGGTGCAAGAAGAAATAGTATTTTGGGGATAAGGTTATTAGTTAAGGAGGAGGTAATGTAGAGTGAGAAAGTGCTGAAGAATGGTAAATCTGCATATATAGAAAAATTACTGGTGAAAATGATCAAGAATGGAGGCAGATGGTGATTGATTGGATTGGAAGTTGTGTAATAAGCGTTTATAGAGAGTTTATAGTTCCAAGGGATTTGGAGGAGAGCGGTATAGTACCCTTTTATAAGGGAAAGGGAGAAAAGGGGAAACTGTAGAAATTATAGAGGGAATAAGTTTATTGAGTGTTTAGGGAAGGTATATATCTAGGAGTTAGTTAAAATTATTTTACTTTGTGTTGTAGAAAAGTATGATAAACGATGAAACGTATACTGAAGGAAGATGAGTGAAAAAGACAAGGCTTGCGTTAGGAGTGGTATATGAGTGAGGATGTGTGGAATTCAAATCATTTCATTGAAAAAAATGATTTGAGAAAATGAGGGAGCGGAAAGGGGAAAAGGGAATAATATTGTATTTTAGGTTATGGATTTGCAACGAGGCGTATGATAGAAGTATAATAGGGAGCGTAATGGCAGTGTTTTTGTGATATATGTGTCGGTGGTAGGCTTGAATGGGAATTCAAAAGTATGTATGACGATAGTGAAGCGTGTGTAAGAATTAAAAGAGTTATGTCAATGGTGATTGGTTTATGATTAATAGCTTAATAGCAGGGTTGTGTTATGTCTCTCTTGGTTTTCCATTTTGTATTATGGGATGGGTTAATGAAAAAATTAGAGGTAGGGGTAGCAGGTTAAGTGGTTAGAATGATGGGAGAATGTAGATGAGTGGAGGGTAGCCCTACCTATTATATGCGGTGATTTGGTTTTGTGTGGCGAATCAGAAGAGAGTTTGAGAGGATGTAGAGAGATTTGGCAGGTGTTTAAAAGGAGGGGTTTTATGAAATAAACGTAGTATAAGAGTAAGGTTATGGTTGAGTGTAGGACAGTCCTCAGTGTGAGGTTATGTTAGATAGTGAGCATCTGGGAACAAGTGTCTGAGTTAAATATTTAGGGTATGTGGTGGATGAAAGTGGAACGGATGATGCAGAGATGTAGTAGGAAAGTTGAATGGCAAGAAGGTGGCTGTTGCAATTAAATCGTTGGCTGAATGTAAAGGGAACTAAAGTCTTGAGTTATGCGCTGTTGGTCTTTACATGAGGAATAATGTTAAAAAGTAATTACCTGCTATGTTATGTTAGTAGTAGTGAACTCTATGAGTCTGGAATAAGAAGTATAGGTCTAAAAGTTCATCGTGTTCAGATGGACAATCTTGGGGATGCTAGGTGTAAGAAGAAATTGAAGAAAAATGCAGGAATGAACTTTAAATTACGAGAAGTTGACGCTCAAATTGTGGTGTGAAGAAAGGGCTAAAACATAGACTAGAGAAGAATGTAATGAAAGACAATGTCATGTTAAAAATGTTGAGATGGTTTGAGTGTCATGGGGAAAAGAATTGAATGATAGTCGGTTGGTTAAGCTATGTATATGCTGCTGAGCTGGATGAGTGTCGTTGGGAACCGACCGGCTTGGCGAGAACCAATAGAGAAAGTGGATTGGTCGACGTGAACGAATGTTGTAAGGAGAAAAACTGTGAGTTCTGCAGAGGACCGAGCAAAAAGACTAAAACAGGTTGGAAATAATAGGAGCAGAAGTGGCGGTGTTTTAAAACAAAAAAATGAACCATCACCAAGGAAAAATAAGGGCATGGTTGAGTAAAGCCCATAGGTCCACCGTGGGACAGAGGAGGGCAAAAAAAAAAAAATGAACCATTAACATCTAGACGAAAAAGATTTACCATAGGAGGAGTTCGTCGCCAAAGACCCGAAAACAAACTAGGGTTCCATGAAGCTCTAGGGAGGGAAACCCTCTATTAATTCTTGTCCTGTGACGAGTAAGAATTCTCACTAATATAAAATGACCCTACAGAGGGGGCAAGTAAAAACCGAATAAAATGAAGTGCGCGGGCTTTCCTTTCGACACTTTAGTCAATAATTTCGACTCATACTGCTTTCCTATTTCCGATTGGACATGACACGACCTTACTCCCAAGTCATCTGGGGCAAAAGAAGGAATATCCACAATACCTAATTACAGTCCAAGATTGCAACAGTAAATGTATAAACATAAAAGTATAAATATATAATATGTTCCTATTAAGTGTAAATAAAGAAAATATAAAAAAATAATACCATACTATAATTATAATAAAAACTCAATAAAATATATATATAATTGTATATTATATATTAAATATAATTATATTTCATATAGTATATACTATATAAATATATATATAGAACCTTATATAATATATAAAATTAAATATAGTATAGTATATATACTAACCTAATCAAGAAATAGGATGGTTTCCAGTTACAGCAATGTTGTGGAAAGTAAATGTCCTTACTAAGCGCTCAAAACAAGTACAAAGTCTTCCGCGACATCTCAGAACAATACATAATTTGAAAAGAACCGAGGCCTTGAGTTTATCACATGCCCAGAGGAATATATATAATTTCAGAAACGGTGGGTTCATCTGCAACGGTGAAAGAAAGTCCTTAGTGCTCAAAAGAAGTTGCTTGTCACAAATACAAAATTTGCAGGAGTTGAATCTTCCTTAGTTTTCTTAGATTCAACTATGGGATTTCTTATGTACTTGATGTACAAAGTAATTAAGAATCGCAATTCTTCTGTTAAACCAATACTTGCAGCTCCATGATTGCGTTTAGTTTTATGGTTCTGCACTTAGACGATCATTTGAAGCAAAAACATAAATTGACATATACCGATCCTATGTATATTCAATATATGAAGACTAAGACACAAAAAGTGACTGAAAATAATTCACATGAATCCGAGACACATAATGTAAGAAAGATTGAAACTACACCCTTCGGTCAGGAACAATTTGTGATGCTTAAGAAGTACCTAGAAGACTTAAAAGGCTTCATGAGGGTAGAGAAGAAAGACGACCGTTTCACACAGTCAAGAGAAAGATACCCATAGGGTGACTTCAAAGGATGATGTTTTCTGAGAATGTGAAGGCAAAAGAGAAAGACGCACCATTAAAATTGGGAGGTAATTTTATAGCTTCGAGTATGCATGTACTCTCTCTCTTCTCTCTCTCTCTCTCTCTCTTCTCTTTCTCTCTCTCTACATCTCTACTCTCTCTCTCTCTCTCTCTCTCTCCTCCTCTCTCTCATCTCTCTCCTCTCTCTCTCTCTCTCTCTCTCTACTGCTACTCTCTCTCTCAATATCTTCTCTAGCTGTCTCTCTACTTCTACCATACTCTCCATACTCTCTCATCTCTCTCTCTCTCGTCTCTCTCTCTCTTCTCTCTTCATCTTAAAGTCTCTCTCCTCCTCGGGCTCTTCTGTATCTCTATACTCTAAATCTCTCTACTACTCTCTCTACTGCTCGACTCCCTCTCATCTCTCTCTACTCATCTTATACTCTTCCTCTCATCTCTCTCCTCTCTTCTCTCCTCTCCCTCTGTTTCTCTCTCTCTCTCCTGCTCTCTCTCTCTCTCTACTCTCATAAAATAGGTATAATATAATATAGGTATTATAATATATTAATATATATAATATATATAAGTATATTATATAATAGTATATATATACTATATAAATGTACTATATAAAAACTAATATAATATATAATATATATATATTATAAAACTACAAATAATAATATATATACTATAAATATATAAAATAACTATGGTATATATATAATATAATAAAATAAATATATATATATATATATATTATTTAATAATATACTACTATATATATATAAATATTAAATATATTTTTTTTATATAGTTGTCAGCCACCACCTCACGGGCAGAGCCCTATCAAGGAGGGGGTGTTTCACGTCTCAGAAGCTCACCAACTAACGCAAATTACGCAATGAGCACAGACGCAAGCTTTGGAAGTGAGGAGATTAAATTCAGCAGGAAACACAGAAGATGGAAGGGCCAAGATTTCCACAAAACAGAGGTGGTAGGCAAAGAAGGAAAGCACCGCAGCCGCTACGTAGACCTGGAAAAGTTACCGAGTATCCACACAAAACTCACCATGCGCAAGACACGCACCCCTTATGTGCTTACGCGGGCGCGTGTAAAGGTGGTGGTACAGCAGTTACAAGTTCCCTCGAGCATCTGCCCGCATGCTGGTCACCTAAATAGAAATAGAGAATAGCACCAACATTCGCGCACGCCAAAGATTAGAGGTCAAAGTGAAAGTTGAAAGACGAAAACAGTATCAGTCTTTTGGCCTATTGACTAGGGGACCTGTCGAAACCCGGTGTGAAACCAGAGACCCCACCCCAGAATGAGAGCAGTACTCCAGACAAGGGCGAATAAGGCCCTTGTATAGCTGGAGTAACTGAGAAGAAGGAAAAAAAAGTCTCGCACAGTCTAAACAGAATTCCCAGTTTCTTTTGAGGCCGCCCTAGCAACGCGTTGTTGATGTGAGGTTTCCAAGACAACTTATTGTTTATGTTAATGTGCAAGCAAGGATTCCATTATATATATAATATATAGTATATATATATTATATAAATACATATATATATAATAATATATCACCCAATAAATATATATATATATAAAAGTATAGAAGGATATAAATATGATATATACTATATAGTATAATTATAAAATATTACAAAAATGTATATATAAAAAATATATATATACTTTAGGGAATGTGCAGAATATCGGTAAGTATTCGGTATTACGGCCTCATTCGGCCAAATGAACCGAAATATTCGGTATTCCGGCCTTTTTTGCCGAACTCTTCGGGCCGAATATTGAGCTTTATTAACAATAAATTACGTCAAAAACATAAGGAAAGTAATTTTAAATTAAAAATTAAATTTTTATTAATAAACAGTTACTTTCCAAAAAAATAAAAATCATTAACCAAATTGTGTACCCAATATGGCGAAAATCTTTTGTCATTTGTCAGATCCTATAAGGGCCTTTGACATTTCTCAATATTCTAAAAAATAGAATTCATTTAGTGATACGGATAATGGACCAAAACATGGTAGGTGGTATAAGGGAGAGTGGCTTGCTATCCAATTTCATGTAATTTAATTCACAATGTTCGCTAATATGCATTCACGAAAAAATTCATATTATGTTCAGAAGTCTGTTAAGAATATGTTTTTTTACTTAGGACAGTAAGCAATATGATCCTCTTATTTCACTTCGGGATGAAGACATAACTTGGCGCGGGTTTTGAAAAGCTTAAAACTTTTATTGCAAGTTACATACAGTTTCAAGGTCAAAGAAAGAAATTATATATGTAGACGTCTCTACATGTCTGGAAACATGAAACTTATAGAAATGCTTAAAAGATTGTGTCTTTTAACAAAAAGTATCCACCTATTCCATAATACTCTTGCTGAATGCCGAATCAGTTTAAAAATGTGACTGATTTTTCAGTGGCCCAAAATTATTACCACTTTACTTGGAGATTTGACAGGCATCACATAAAACAAGCATTAAACGGAAAGTATACAGTTCGCCCACGCTACGAATCCTTCCATTTTAGACTGAAGAAAAATACTAATTTTAAAATAAAGGGCAATCAATTTAAAAAGCAAAAGCTTCAGTAGAATAATTACACTCTTTAGAATGAGTCTCTCACACAAGAACATCAGATAAGAGGAAAAACACACTTTCTAAGATATTCTAGTGTAGATAAATTCTTTGTGATGTAGCTACTTTTGGGTAGATTCATGCGAATATCAAGCTAAATTATATTCAACTTAAGTGTATGGGAATCAGGTCTAATGATATGAGGTAAAAAAAGGTATTGTCTGTGAAATGCTATGAGGAAAGAAATGCTGATATTTAACATTAGCCTCACTGACTCTTCTGCTGACGATGATTTTACGTAGTGGGGAAATAAAGAGTGGAAGCTGAATTGGTTTCCAATTTTCACTACTATTTTAATTGGATTGTTTTAAGAAAATAATACTCGATAGGACATCATAAAATCGTCCATACGTGAAAGAAATGAGGATGTGTAAAAAAGAAAAGTCCAAATTCTTTGACGATTTGTGATTGATTTGTTATATAAATAGAATAAAATATTGGTGCTTAACATACGGAATTACATCACAGAAATTCATAACAAATATAATAAAACCTCTTGCGATATCTTGCTGACCAGTGAAGACACATAACTTAATTCCATTCTTCATATTGGTAGAAAAAACACATGAGAAAAAATTAAAGTTTTTATGACATCTTGAAAAATATAGAAGCAGTAAAAATTACTTTACAGCATTCACCGTTTCGAATTAGTCACCACAGTGAAAGAAATAATCTTGAATGATGAGATGCGAACATATTATATGAAGCACCACAGAAATAGGTTATCCCCTGAAAATGGGGAGAACTGCTAAAGTTCTGTCATTTTAACCTTAGAGCTTATTCAAATGAAGTTGTTTTAATATCTTTAACTACGAAACATTTTTCAATTTTCATTTAATCTAATTTTTCGATATAAAATGTTTCGTAGAAGGTAAGAAATAATTATTTTATCTGTTGTATTTTTACTTTCGGAAAAAGCAGATTAACGTGGATAACAATTTTGCGTAACATGAATTGCGTATGTATATATGACAAATGATTATTATAATGTGCTGATTCCCTCAAAACTAGTAATCAGGATTTTTTATTGCATATCGCATGTCTCAGACGAGCTCTTGTAGGAAAATATTGCGTGAATTTATAGTTGTAACAACATTTGTAAAATTTATAGATTTTGAGCTTCTTTTTCAAATGTTATTTCTATCACGAATTATTGGATGTTTTGATTTTTAATAGATATAAATTATTCTATATATATAATAATATTATATTATTAATTTGATCCAATATATATTTCATAGCAGTAATAAACCTATAGTATCTAATTTATATATATAATAAATATATATATTATAATAATATACTATTACTAATATAAAATATTATTATAATACTGAGTATTAATATACTTTAAATATGTATATAGCCATATACATTTACATAATATTATATTTATTAAGACTATATTTCTCCTATATATTAAATAAATAGGTTAATACTCACATTTATTGGATATTATGATATGGGATCGAGAAACCAAATCAAAATAGATTATTTCGACTAACATGTCTTTTGATAGACTATATGTGAAAGATAAATAAATTATCAACTTGAAATATAATTTGAGGGTTAAAACCTTATGGGATCAACAATGAATGTTAATAGGAGGAGTTTATGGGTTTTATTGTAAATACAATCATACCTACGGGATTAGGTTTTAGTTATATACCTCTCTATTCGTAGAGACTTCTTACTGTGGCATAGCGTCTGTGTGAAAAAATATCCCTCATACAAGCTCCAAAACCAAAATAGTGTCTGGTCTCATCATTTGCCTAGAGAATTTTCCACTCATGCTTGTTCACGTATTTTTCAAAAAAGGCAAGAAGAGAATTATTATTAGTTGGTTGTATACGTCCCTTACCTTAAAATGGTGACACGCTTTTATTTTACTATGATGGAATTACGACAGTATGTTTTCTATCTTCCTAGAGTACTCACATCTATTTACTAACATAGCGGCTTGAGTTTATCACAAAGTCCGTAAAATTTTAAATTTTCTTAAAGGTGAGAATGTAAGAATAGTGCAACTTTATACTACAAATTCTACAATCCATTAGATGAGTATGGAAAACTGTCTAGAGCTACGTTACACAATGGACTGGACAATGTTTTAGTGGTTGTTCCTCTTTGCGTTGGCATATTCCTGTTCTCCACAAGTATAACCACATTAGTTGTCTACATCTGAAACAGAAACCACGCTTTGCCAGGATCTAAACCAAGTCACTTTAGCACATAGGCGAGCAATCACGGAGGAGTGTCACGTTAGTATCCCCAGGCTTTTTCTTCTCTTTCCTCAGATCAGGGGAAAACGTTGAGCATATTATACCCAAAGTAGACAATTCTAGCCTGTTCCCATGGCCAGGCCTTACACAAATTGCATTCATGCACAATAACCGGAGGATATAATATATGCTGTTAAAGTATTAATATTTATTAGAATGATAATAAATACTTCCCTGTAACAGCAGACGGTAAACGATGATTCCTGTCCACCTGGCGTCAGGTTTCCCTCGGTGCCATGCTCTTTTGAGTCCAGTGATCCTTTGCCGACCACGGCGTATGTACCCCATGTGATAATTATGCCCGGCGGAGCTGTTTGTTTGGGATAGAAATCCTCAGCATGGTCACACGCGAAGGAATGATTATATAACGCCATTAGGTGAAGGTCGACGCATAAATGACACATCTAAAATAGTGAAACAAGTATATTTAGTAGCGTGCCTATCCCAAAGTTGTTTCTTGATCGTTTGAATTAACATCCTCTCTCCATCTCGTACGAGTACCCTACTGGAACCGACATACCTGTTGCCTTTGTGTAACAAACAGCAACTTTTAAACTTTAGCATTCTTGGAAAAGTGTCATAATAACAGTACGCCACTCACCTGAATCAGTATGCTTGGGTCCCATTAGGCGAGTCTAGTAGGCCTAGCCAAATCAGTCGACATGCAATACACAAGGTTACCATTTGACTGGAAGAGCCTCCGCAGCTTGTATACTTCTCCTGTTTACGATAAAAAAATATTACTTTTTTGCCCATGGATCAGTCAAGTCATTTTTCATTGGCAACCTCGGATATATCCAACAGGCTTTCAGGGCAACTCGGCAAATACAACTCTCATTTCAGCATCGTTTCAGATTATTTTCACCCTGGAAAAACCTGTCTGTGACAATGACGGAACCATCGACTGTATTATACAAAATAAGGATGATAGACATCATCCAGGTCATTAAGGCTAAACATCCATACAATGTAGACGTGAATAAAGTTTATCAACACTGCTATTTTCCGAATATGTCTCGACCGCTAGATAAATATCAATACTGTATGATTATATGCAGGAAATGGAACTATCTATACAGAACACTTTCATAAAAGCCGTATGTGTCACTCTTATGAACTCTTGTCTTAAAATCTTTATCGGGAAAATATCACAGGAAAATATGAGGTATCCATGAGTTTAGCCAACAAGATAAAAGGGATGTGACTACAGCACAAATCGAGAAATATATGGAATCAGCACCTCGGAATTACTATATATCTCTTGCTACAAAAGTCCATCCAAGAAAAAATTTCACCTTTTTTTGTGGACCAGTGTAGTTTTCTTTATTTTTCCCATAATGATTGGATGATGTTCCCGAAAACTGTTGACAATTACAACTATTCGGTGAAAAAACTGAAGAATAGCAAAGTGATTATTCGGCCGGCCCAATACTTTTAGCCGAATATTCGGTAATTATTCAGCTTTTTCACTATTCGGCACATCCCTATATATATATATATATATAACTATCTAATAATATAATATATATATACTATGTCATCTAACTACAGAAAAATTATATATATAGTAATATATATATATATAATAATATATATAAATATAATATATATATATACTATTTATATATTTATGTATATGTTTATAACTCATAGAGTCTCCATAAGCTAAATGAATCATACTTGAGTTGGTTGTTAGATAAGATGTTCGAAGTGAAAGTATGATTGATTAAATGTTAGGTGAAATTTAAGAAGGAGATGTTGAAAGTATGTGTTGTGATCGTTAAATCAGTGAGAGTTATAGAATGGGTTATCGAATCATTATGGTTGTATCTTATGTAAAATTAACGTAGTGGTGGGCTTGGATGAAAGAAGGTGATACGAAAGGAAGTAGGTAAAATTAAGCAGTGAGAAGTAAGTGAGAAGAACAAATAAGGATATGAGTATGTAAGAGCGTGCTTCGCTAGTAATTCGATTTTTAATTGAATTGTGAACAAGTATGATACTGAACAAATCTGGGGGCAAATGAAGGAAGCAATTGTTAGTTATGTGCAAAAGGAAGTATGCTCAGGGAAGTGATTTAAAGATGGATAGGAGGAACGCAAAAAAGACATACGTGATGGTGGAATGAAGAGGTTGATGCAAGGCAGTTAAAGGTAAAAAAGAAGCGTGGTTGAATGTACTAAAAGCAAATGATGAAAAATCAAAAGACAAGATCTTGGAATTATAATAAGAGGAAAAAAGAAATACTAAAAATCTGTATTTACGTTAGGAGAACAAGAGAGTAAATGGAAACAGTTTTGGAAGGAGGGATGAATTTGACTCCCTGCAATTGTTGGATTAGCTATCTCTTCTGGTTAAGCGAAGTTTCGGAGACAAAAGAGTCAATTGAGATGAGGATATAATGTGGGGAATCATTGAATAAAATAAAAATGAATAGGGATGGTGCTTTTGTATACTGATTGAAATGGGTGTCGAGAAGCTCGTGGAAAGAACACTTCTCGAAAATTCTGCACAATATTAACAGTAAGAAGACTGGGTGATAGTGCAATGTGTGTGGGTATTGAATGGCAAAGTGTTTCTTTCCAGAGCATACCTCCGGGTGCTTTGCCCCCCCACGGAGGACAGTCGAGCTGCCCTCCCGGAGAATAATTCAGAGCAACAAATTAATGTTTTTGCCGTTAAAAATTACTAATAAAGCACAAACTTAAACATAAAAAAGTATGTTTAAATCTCTATATTATCTAGCGATAAATAATAAAAATCAGAGCCAGAATGCATATGGACAAAGCATGTTAGATAATGGCCACTAAAATAGGGCCAAGTTGTTAAATTCTGGAACCTTCTGAGAAATGTGGACTATTGCATATACGAAATGTTCTCTTTCAAGATAATTGATCCTAATTCAAGTTAAGGGAGTGGACATAGGTAAATTTATATATTTATTTAAGTAGTTTAATTTTTTCGGACCCATGATTCAAATATCATATAACATATATAATATATAACATAATACATAATATATAATATACTATAAATTATATATATAATATATATATATATATATATATATATATATATTATATATAATTATATAATATAATAATAATATATATATTTAATATATATATTATTAATATTATTTATATATATATATATATATATAATTATATATATATATATATATATATATATATATATATATATTATATTATATATATAATATCATTATAGGCCAAGCATCCCGAAAAGTTCAGGCATGGAACTAGAAACTATAACATATACACGAAATAAATATCATTTTATTAATCAGGAGACATTCTTATCCCGCAGGAAATTTAAAAAAAATAATAATTTTATTCTAATATTTATTTAATAACACCTTATTAATATTAGTAAAAAGGGCAGGCTCTGATTGACTTGAAAGACCTTGAAAGCTGCAGTCTCCAGAGAAAAAGTTGCCAAATGTCGCTTAAAATATAATGGAGAAATATGTTTTTCTTTTTATTATCCTTACTTAAGGGGTTCGAGCCGACGGAGGGACAGAGGGGGGACGATGTCCCCCCGGTCGTCCCCCGGTAGGCCGAGAAACCCCGACTCATTCCATCTTTGTGGTTTACCGGTGGTTACTTGTACCGTTTAAAAAAAAAAAAAATCAAACATTTGGCAACTTTCCTCATCAGTCGTAGTGAGCGGCATCTTCGAATTGTCAAAAAAACTGTAATTATTTTCAGATTTTTAACATTTTAATTTTTAAAAAGCGTTATTTTTTTTATTTCTTTTTAATTTCTGCGGTACAAAATTTGTCTCTGATAATAAATGATTATACATTTTCGTGTACGCTTTAATTACGTTTCTAGTTACATGCCTGAACTTTCCGAATGTCTGACCATATATATATATATATTATATTATATAATATATATATATATATATATATATATATATATATATATATTATATATATATAATATATATATTATAATATATATATATTATAATATTATCTATATATATATTATATATTATAATATATATATATACATATATATATATATATTATTATTTATATTATATATATATATATATATATATTATAATATATATATATATATAAGATAATATAATTTATATATATAATATATTATATATCTATATATATATAAAGCAAAAATAAAAGCTGTAATTTAAAATTAATACATAGATCATGCTTCTGGCAGCGTAGCTTTTATAAGTGTAATATTTACCCCAAAGGCACAAGGCTGGCAAGGGTAGTTTTTCCCACTTAAGTTTTTCCCGTGAAAAACCTTGGGAAAAACTGGGTAAAAAGGTCACGGAAAAAAGCAAGAAACCAAAAAAAAACCAAAAAAAAAACAAACGGATGCCGTAAAAAAAATATTTATAATTTTAATTATTACTTATTTAAAAAAATATATAATGCATACATATTTATAATGCATATTATATATAATATATATATATATTATATATATATATACTATATTTATATATATATATATTATATATACACTCTAATTATAATATAATATAATATTATCATATCTTTTCATCTACCTTTTTTTCAAAGATTGGAAGTAAGGATTGCGTTACATGCATCGGAAAGAAAAAGCCAGTAGAAGAATATGACAAAAGTCGAAAGAAAGCCTCATCTTACCGCCCCTCTGCACCTTAAATTAGTAAGCACTCGTTGCAATCAGAAAATCCACCCTTAGAGCATTTTCACCGGACGGCGAACGGAAATCCTAATATGGTAAATCGTTTCAAGTGCATGATTTCATCCCCTGGCCCAGGTGGGCACAACCATACCCCCTTACAACACCCCGCCAGTCTCTCCTATCATGCACCTTTCTTCCCGCCTCTGCCAAACTCACATTTCTCTCCTGCAAACATTCTTTTACTGGACTCAATCCACTTTTTCTCGGTCTCCCAGCCGGTTCGGTTTCCAAAAACACACTCACCACTATCATCCGCTTAACCACCGACTATCATTTCATCCTTTCCACATGGACCAATCATCTCAACATACCTTTCATTTATTCTCTCGTTTACCCCTTTCTTCACACCACACAACTCTCTAATTACGTCTTCCTCATTTATCAATTCTTTTAAAACCTAACCATGCCTAAGATTGTCCATTTGAACACATTGAACTTAATCTATACTTCTTATTAAACACCATAGTCTCACTAACTAAACATTAACACAGGTAACAAACATACCCTCATGCAAGACTCTAGCGCACTCCACTCTTAGTCCTTTTACATTCACCAACGATTTAATTGCACACCAACACCTTCCTGCCATTCACAAACTTTCCTACTAAGCTCTGCATCATCCGTTCCCTCTCCATCCAACACATACCTAAATGATTTAAACTCAGACACTTGTTCCAGCTGCTCACCTCTAACATAACTTCACACTGAGGGCTTATCCTCAACTCACAACCATAACCTTACTCTTATCTACGTATTTCTTTCAAATTCCCTCCTTTTACACACCCCTGCAAATCTCTCTACCAATCTTCTCAAACTCTCTTCAGATTTCGCCAACGAAGAAACCAAATCATCCGGATATAATAGTTAGAGCACCCTCTCTTCCATTTACCATCATTCTAACACCATTTCCTTGCACCCTCACTCTAATTCTTTTCATAACCCCATCCATATATTAATTGAATAATAACCAAGAGACATAACACAACCCTGTCTCACTCGCTATTTAATACCAAACCAATTCACCTTTGACCACATTATTCTTCAACAACACGCAGCACTATCCTCATACAATACTTTTGGATTCAGTTCAAGAAGCCTACCACCAACACCATATAATCACTAAACCTGCAATAGAGCTTCCCTATTAACCCTATCATACGCCTGTTGCAAAGTCCATAAAACCTAAATACAATTATTCTTTTTCTCCTTATTATATATATATTATATATATATATATATATATATATATATATATATATATATATATATATATAGTATATATATATATACAATATATAATATATAATATTATCCTCCTATGCTAGAAAATATATACTGCATACATATTTATAATGCATAAAAATGAATAATATATATATATATATATATATATATATATATATATAATATCCCCCTCCTAGAAAAGGGCCATGCCCGTGAGTGGTGGTCACCTGTAAAAAAATTTATATATATATATATATATATATATATATATATATATATATATATATATATATATTCATTATATATATATTATATATATATAATATATATATATATTATATATATATTGATCTTTTGGGTCAGTCAAATATTTCTATTTGATTGTTTCATCACATTTGTTGCAATTGGCGCATGTGGGCCTTCATTTTTGAGTTCCCTGCTGTTCTTTGTAAAGTCACACAACAAAGTTACCATTTCATCGAGGGCCTTTACTACTTTTTATTTAAAAAAAAAAATACAGTTTGGCGACTTTTTCACGTGCATTTCTATATTTTGATCAAATTATACAAAAATATTCCTGAACGCTGAAACAGAGAAGAAAACATTAATTGAACACACAAAAACAAAATATATATATATACTATATATATATATATATATATATATAATATATATATTATATATATATATATATATATATATATAATTATATATATATATATATATATATAATTACTAATCATATGTGTTGAGGGTGTGGGTGTGTGACGTATCTTTTTTTTCAAAACTTATTCATAGGTACCTCTTCTCTTTTTGGGATCATGAGGAGAACAATAGACTCTTATTTCAGTAGCGCAGCAGCAGGACCTAGTAAAAACCGAGAGAGGAAACGCCGAAAACGTATCAATTTTCACAAATTAAACCTACTGATTTAAAGAATGTTGAAAATAAATGTGCAGGATCATCCAGCTCATATTACGCCAAATTGTCTGACAAACAGCGCTACTACAATAAACAATAGGAACAGAAATATAGTTGGCTGGCAAACTGGATCAATAAGGAGGCGCATTTTGTAAACTGTGCCAAAATTTCATGAAAAATTATGCAAATGTTCTAAAAAGACTGGTGGGGTATTTCATAACCGTTCCATCACAACTTTCAAAAAGCTTTTAGGAAAAAATGGAAATTAAAGAAGCCATGAACAACTTTCAGCTCAC
Source organism: Trachelipus rathkii (assembly GCA_015478945.1). NCBI lineage: Eukaryota > Metazoa > Arthropoda > Malacostraca > Isopoda > Trachelipodidae > Trachelipus > Trachelipus rathkii. The sequence continues at coordinate 4,864 of JABUQX010089328.1, read as the reverse complement.
CCACTATAAGTTAGAACTGGAAAACCTCAGGAAGACAGGCTTGAAGGAAACCGATTTCATGCTCAAATTGTCAACAGAGTTGAAAGTGAAGAGACTTAAATAGGAAAGGTTTAAAATACTTTTGCGAGGGTTATATTTTTTGGTAAAGGAAGAAACAGCTTACACTACTAAATATCAGATTTGATTGAGTTATTTTGGACCAATTTGGATCTTGCCCTTAAAACACGGTGACAAAATCTGTGAGAAGGTCGATTAAAGCAGCAAGGACACTGCCGGTGAACTTCTGTTATGTATGGGCGCGAAGTTTTGAAGGATAAGTTGAAAAAAAACATTGGAAAACATGTTTAGAGTAGTGGGGGGGATAAAAAATCCCGTAGAAACGTTCTTGTCAATTGTTTAAATTACCCAATGGAAAAGCAGAAAGTATTGCAAATGCTATTCATAAAGAGCTGACTGATCTTGATTTAAATTATGACAACATTATTACTTTTGAATTTGATGGTGCTTCTAAAATAGCTGAAAAAGTTAATATAGCTGGAAAAGTTGGAGGTGTAAAAATAAGGCTTTCAGAAGAGGCAAACAAAGAAGTTCTCTATATACACTGTAAAACAACATATATTGTCTCTGGCAGCAGCCTTCTGCAGGAAATTAAAAAATCAGAAGTGTCAAAAAGTTTTTTTATATATTTTTGAAAGACATTTACAAACTGTTTTAGCAAGTCGCCAAAAAAAGAAAATATTTTTGAAAAATATATTCAATCATTAATCAACGATCCAATCCTCAAGATTCCCGAATGCATTGAAGTGAGATGGTTATCTCATATATTAAATAGGTGAATGCTGTCTTCAGAGGCTTAAAGTCAATTTTGATTGGAGCTTGTTTTTAATCAAGCACAAAGAGGAAAATCCTTGCTCAAACCAGAATTGAAAGTTTCCTTGTCACCTGTTATGTAATGATTGAACTCCTTAGTGCACTCTCTCTTATCTTGGCAATGCTTTGCAAAAGAAGGACTTTAGTATGACCAAAGCCATCCCCCTAATTACTGGAACAAAATTGCACCTGCAAAATATTGCAAGTGTGGGAACGTCAATAGTGACTTACAAAAAAACGTTCGGTGGGAAATAATGGAGGAGTTTCTCTGAAGTGCGCCTGATTGCTGATAAAGATAAGAAAAATGCATTTAAAGGGAGAAAATACACTGCGATAGTGTAATCGAAGAAATTTGAAGAAAGGTTCAACGACAAAATCCAATTGATATAATAATATTGCTAGTCGCTTTTGAGACGTTTTTCAGGTCATTAACAAATTACCGGATATTTGAAGTCTAGAAAATTTGTGTGACAGATTTTCCGATTGTTTAATGCGGAAGGTGCACTAGCTGACCTGAACAATCCTTCATCTTTTTATATCAATTCCAGTCGAAAGCGAAATATTAAGTCAGATGGATGCCTATTGTCGAAAATATTTGGAAGCGGACTGGTATTGCACGAGCTACAAAGCTCTGTGAAATCTTTCTTGTCATTCCTGTAACGATAGCCTTGGTTAAAAGATCGTTCAGTACTATGAACTATGAACCGAATACTAAGTAAGACAAGAAATAGAATGCTGCCAGAAACCTTTATGCATTGTATGATGATAAGCATCGATGGGGTCTGAGAATTCCAACTGAGGATTATTCTTAAAAAAAAAAAAAAAAACAGAGATTTGTATGCGACGAAGAAAACCTCCGGTCGGTTACGATTCCTTTAAACTTACTTCTTTAATACCCTAACTTACTAAGTACTAGCGTCGGGGCTATACGGGCTACGAAAGTGTTATATATATATATATATATTATATATATATATATAATATATATATATATATTATTATATATATATATATATATATATATATTATTATATATATTATATATAATATACATACAAACATTATATATATATATATATATAATACTATATAAATATATATATATATATATATTATATATATATATTATACTTTATTTTTACCAAAGATCTATTTTCTTATTTGAAAAGGTCATATTACTCATATATATATTTTAATTATAATATTCTCTCGTTATAATGTTTTCGTCCTTTATGTTATTCTTATTTATCGAACTCCAATAAATTTCACAAATTAGATGCTAATATTATTTGCAAGTAAAAGATTTGTTATATTTCGGATATTTACTATTTCAGTAAGACATATCTATAAAGACTTAAGGATTAAGCTGACAGTGACAAGAAATATCAACTTTCCTTATTTTATGTAAATTATGTCTAATACTTATGTGTCCCCCCCGAATCTCTGTTGAAAGCCCCCCCGGAGAAATTGTCTGAAAGAAACACTGTTTGATGGTGCAAGAAGGAATAGGTATTTTGGGGATGAGTTTATTAGTAAGGAGGAGGTAATGCGTAGAGTGAAAAAGTTGAAGAATAGTAAATCTGCAGGTATAGATGAATTACTTGTGAAATGATCAGAACGGAGGCGAGATGGTAATTGATTGGATTTGGAAGTTGATTAACAAAAGTGTGGAATATGAGGTATAGTTCCAAGGGATTTGGAGGGAGAGCAGTAATAGTACCCTTATATAAGGGTAAGCGGAGAAAAGGGGAACTGTAGAAAAATTATAGGGAATAAGTTAGAGTTTATGTAGGAAGGTACTATGCTGCGTTTTTGGTTCGAAAGAGTGCCGTGAGGACGAAGGACTGATTGGTGGAAGAACAAGGTTGGTTTAGGAGTCGTAGAGGATGTTGTGGATTCAAAATCGTTTACATTGAAACAAATTTGATTAGAAAATGAAGGAGAAGAAGAATAATTCTGTATTTAGGTTTTTATGATTATGCAAACAGGCGTAAGATAGACGTTAATAGGGAAGGTTTATGGCAGGTAATAGTGATATAATGGTGTTGTGGTAGGCTTCTGATGGAATCAAAGGTATGTATGATGATAGTTGAAGCGTGTGTAAGATAAATGGTGTCAATGTTAGGTTTAATAGCGGAGTAAGACAGGTTGTGTTATGGTCTCCTTGATTATTCAATTTGTATTATGGATGGGGTTATGAAAAGAATTCGAGGTGGGGATGGCAGGAAATGGTGTTGGAATGAGTGGAGAATGGAGCATGAGTGGAGGGTTTGCCCTACCTTCTTAATATGCGGATGATTTGTTTGTGCTGGTGAAATTGAAGAGAGTTTGGGAGGATTGGTTAGAGAGATATGGCAGGGGTGTTAGTGAAAAGGAGGGGCTTGAAGCTAAACGATGGATAAGAGTAAGGTTATGGTTGTGAGTTAGAACAGTCGACTATGTTGAAGTTATGTTAGATGGTAAGCGCTGGAACAAGTGTCTGAGGTTTAAATGATTTAGGGTATAGTAGTTGGATTAGAGGAACGGACGATTGCAGAGCTGTAGTAGGAAACGTTCGTGAAGGCAGGAAGGTGGCTGGTGCAATTAAATCGTTGGGAATGTAAAGGGACTGAGTCTTTGAGGTGTAGGGTCTTACATGAGGAATGTTGTTACCTGTATGTTATTGTATAGTAGTGAACTATGGTAGTGGGGAATAAGAAGTATAGATCTAAAGTTCAATTGTGTTCAGATGGACAATATTAGGGGTGTGCTAAGTGTGAAAGAATTGATAAAAATGAGAAATGACTATTAGAGAGGTTGTGTGGTGTGAAGAATAGGGGAATTGAGAGAATAAATGAAAATGTATGTGAGATGGTTTGGTCATATGGAAAAATGAATGGATGTCGGGTTTTTTTTATCTTATTACAGGTTGGTTTAAGCGGATGTTTATTAGTGGCGAGTGATGTTGGTGATACACGAACCAGTAGGGAAGGACCGAAAAAAAGTGATGAGTACAGTAAAACGAATGTTTGTGAAGGAGAGAAATGTGAGTTTGGTAGAGGTGAGAAGAAAGGTGTATAACAGGAGTGTAAATGGCGGGGGATTGTGAGGGGGTTATGGTTGTGGCCCACCTGGGCAAGGATGAACCCTTAACATTGACGATCTACCATAGTGAGGGTCCATCGCATTCCCGTGAAGCTTAGGGTTTGCATTTTCTGACTGCGACGACGTTCTAACTAATATAATGGTACTGAGGGGCTGGTAAGGCTCGGCTTCTTTCACTTATGTCATGTTCTTCTTACTGCTGTTTACTTTTCCGATGGCTTCGTCACGCACCTTAACGTTTCCCATTTTGGGGAAATAGAAGGAAGATAAGAAAAGAAAGAAATATATATATATATATATATATATTATATATATATATATATATATATATATATATATATATATATATATATATTATATATATATATATATATATATATATATATATATATTATATTATATAATATGTATCTATTGAAATGATTTTGATATTGCCAACACTTTGTAAAAATTAAATGAAACTTATTTTGATTTAACACTTAGTTGTGTTTTAAATATTAGAAGAATGATGTATTGGAAGAAATATACGAATAATAATTAAAATCTTTTATATAAATTACAAAATCACTAGATCGGTGAAGGGCCCTACTACCTCTATCTTTTGCAGATATAAAATTGTAATATAAAGATATATAAAAATATTACTTTTCCTTTTAAGTCATAGAAAAAATAATGTTAAATAATGATAAAATTATTACCTCTTGATAACCTTGTATCACTCTCTAGAAATATTAATTTTGCACAGTTTTCATAACTTTATCTACTGTTACATTTATTATTACAAAAAAGTTACATTGAGACAATTAATTGTTTTTGATTATTTCACTGAAAAAAAAAAGAGTCAAGTTATTATCTGAGAAATTTAACATAAATCCAGAAGTAATTCCTTGTCGTAAAACTAAAAATATCG
>JABUQX010089327.1:0-60902 GCA_015478945.1 Trachelipus rathkii | reverse complement strand
AGAAGATGTCTGGGTGTAACGAAAGGGTACTGAGAAATAAATGAAGTATGTGAAGCTGGTTTGGTCATGTGGAACGGAATGAACTGATAGGTTCCTGTTGGTTAAGCGGATGTATAGTGAGTGGTGAGTGTGTTGGGAACTCGACTGGCTGGGAGACCGAAAGAAAAAGGTGGATTGAGTCAGTTAAGGAATGTTTGCAGGAGACGAATGTGAGTTTGGCAGAGGCGAGACGAAAAGTGCATGATAGGAGAGAATCGCGCGGGGTGTTGTAAGGGAGTATGGTTCGTGCTCACCTGGTCAGGGGATGAAAGCCTACACTTGACGATTAACCATAGTGAGGATCCGTCGCAGTCCCATGAGCTCTAGGGTGGATTTTTGATTGCGACGAGTCTGCTTACTGAATTAATGTACAGAGGGGGCGGTAAGGCTGGGCTTTCTTTTCGACTTTTGTCATATTCTCCTACTGCTTTTCTGTTTCCGATGCATGTAACGGCCCTTACTCCCATCTTGGGAAAAAGGTGGTGAGAAGAAGAATATATATATATAGTATATATATTATAATATATATATATATATATATATATAATTATATATATATATATATATAGTGAGTATATATATATTATGTATGATATATATCTATATATATTATATATTTTTTATATATTAATATATATTATAGTATATAGGTATTTATATATTGATGAGGTATATATATGATATATATATATATATATATATATATATATATCTATTATATTAGTCTAGTCTATATATATGTATATATACCTATATATATATTACTATTTATATTATATATATACATATATATAATATATTACTATAATTATATTACTACTAATATATATCTATATAATATATATATATATATCAGTTATTATGATAAATTTTTTGCTATTTTTCTAATATATACAAATTATTATATATTAGTATATATATATATTATATTATAATATATTATTTTATATATTATATATATTATATACTATATATATATATACTATATATATATCATCACTAGTATACTTCCTATAAAAATGTTTGAAATTAGAAATTTCTTTCAGAGGTAATGCAGTGTCTCAATGTACTGATCAACAGTAAAACAAAAACTTTTTGGATTGTCATTTTTGGACAAAAATTATTTAAAAAAAAAAAAGTAAATAAAAAAAAAAAAAAAAAGGCTGTCAGCAAATAAAATTTGAATCACACATATTTCATAAAAAGAGTAATCATTTAAACAGAAAAATTTACCTTAAAAAAAAAAAAAAAAAAAAAAAAAAAAAAAAAAAACAACACATATATATATATACAGAGATATAGCACTTAAATTTTTTGTCAAATATCAAATTGAAAAATACGGTACCTGGTTCGCCATCTTTGGTGGCCTGTATCTTACGGGTATCTTACTTTTTCCTGAATTTTCAACATCATATCAAGATTCAAAAAGCATCGAGACTATAATGCTAATTCCCCCTGCCTGAATTGGACATGGAATAGTGCCTTTCTAGAGTTTCGATGATAAAAGTGGTTATCTCTGAGTAGGAATAGTGAAAGATGTAAAAGATTTCAAAATATCTTAATAAACTTCTTTCTTCGGTGGGCAGATAAGTGGCAAATAAATTTTAATGGTAGAGAGTGTAAGGTTCTTCACCTAGGTTTACTCAAATAAAAGTTTTTCTACAACTATGAATGGGGATTCGGCTTGAGTTGTGGCCAGAAAAAGATTTAGGCGTTGATAAAGCAGCTAATTTGAAAGTAGTTAATCAGTGTTTGGAACCAAGGAATAAAGCTGATAAGATGCTGGGCATAATAAATCCCAATGTTCTATTGGGATTTCTTTCCGCTTACCTTCTTCTGTGTCTATTCGGAGTTACATATTCTTGTTGTAAACAGCATAAATAGCTATGTTTAGGCCAGTATAGACTATAAATAGCTATCCGTTACTGGCCTGTATTAAGAGTACACTGTTATGGGCCCTTATTAATAGAAGAACTTACATATGCAATGAAAGTGCAACATAAGAAACTAGGAATTTGATTTCTGGTTTGGAAGTAAAGCTACGACGGAGAGGCTGAGACGGAGTTAGGAATGTTTTCCCTGTATAAAGAGATTCTCAGAGGGGACATGATATGTGGCTTCTTACTTTTTATTTCTAATGTTCTAAAAAAAAATTGTTACCAAATATATATATATGATATTATATATTAATATATTTAATTTTATAGTATATATATATTATATATTAATAATATATATATATATGTACCGGAGACCAGAATGACTGGGCCAAGAAGAGAGAATTACGACGACTAGAATCTTGTACAACAATGAATTGCAGCACTTAGTTATTCTGATCTCCGCCGGTGTCCAAAATCGATTAATTTGGAACTTTATGATTACCCAATTAAAACAATATAAGAGAAAAGGGGAGAAAGAAAGGGGAATGAATTAGAGGAAAACCAACCTGTTGACTATTTGTAAGGAATCTCTCTTTGACACTGAGTGTAACACCTCCTTTTTTCTAGCCTCTTCTGAGGGCAAGCATTAGGCATATGAATTTGCCAGTCGGGGGTTCCATCATTGTCTTCGGGGACACCGCAGTCAATCTATTCGTGAGGGTGCACACTTGTGGATGTTGTTTGTGTGAAAGGTCAGTCGGGACATGTGTAAGTTTATAAAAATGGATGGGGGGTAAATTTAAGTAATGTGTATAATATTATTATCCAAATAAACCTTTCAATATTTATTAATCAACAAAGAAAATAACCAAGGGATAGCAAAAGAAAATAAAATCTATATTTATTAGTAACTCAATATAGAATAACTTAGGTAAAAAATAATGAAATAATGAAATTGGAAACACTTCCAGTCCTATTTCAGGTCTGGGAGTACGTTCTCCACAGAGCCGGAAATAGAAATGTAAAATACTAACTTGGATAATTTTTCCAATTTATGGACACAGAAGTCCTGAATTGAGGTGAAGAATCTCCTCGCGATATAAACCAATGAGTATTTACAAAATACAAATTAAGGCGACGGTTACAAATGGTGGAGCGGAATTGACTCAGGTATAAATAAGTATAAGTATATATGGGTATATGTTAAGGGTAAACTTATATATTTTTATTATTTTACAATGTTTCAATCTTTAGCCGCCTACCAGTTTTGGTAGGACTTCTTTACAACTTATCTAAAAAATAACAAACAGCATAAACTTAACTTAAGTTGCTGTTATTGTTGAAAACCCATGCATCAATAATCCGGGTTTGCTATTATGGTTGGCATGGGTCGGTGGATCAGGTCAAAAGGGCAAAAGGGATCATTAGACTAAGCTTCTATCCAATAAAATTGCGTCCTAGCAATGAAATGATCAATCAAATTCAGCCGAGCAATAAAATTGCGTCCTAGCAATGAAATCCAAACAATAAAACCTGCAATGGAAATGAAATGAAAACTAAATTAGAGTCCATTACAGTTGATTCAAGTTAAGTTAAATTTAATATTTAAAAGTTTGAGGGAATTTGCCTTATGCTTTAGGAGCTTAAATTTACAATGATAAGATAAAAATTTACTTAGAGGATAAGTTAAGAAGGGGATATTTCATATTGAGAGATGATTCTACATTTAAAGGGGAAAAGGGAATATAATTATAAATGTCATGCCATGCAACCATACATTAAGTTAATGATGCTTACCCCTATCTGGTTTGGAAACCTTTTTGGGGTTTTTCGCTTGCAAGTTGAGACGTGCAGAGACTGTCCCTTGACCTGCATAAACAATTACATTTGCTTCTATTTAAATTCCTTTAACGCATTTCATATTATTTAGCATTATAGTCGAAAATTTAGGCAATGAAATACGAACAGCACTAACCTGAATTAGAATCCAAAATGGCAATGATTTAAAGTTTAGTTCCCATAAAAATTAACAAATTGGGAAATGGGAAACTTTATAAAAAACATATCCTAAATAGAAAAATGTTTATGTCTCTATAAAAAAGAAGATATAAAATATTAAATACTAACTGCCTATTTGTTCATAGTTGGCACATGAAAAATAAAATAGAAAACAGAAAGTAATGATTACAAGGTGGGCATTTATTATTCCAGGAAGCCAATGAGACAATGTTTGTCACATACAACAATGAAATTAATTAACTTCCTGGAACAATTACAGACATTCACAATTTAATTTGTGAATTTATCCGTAAATGACCACATTTTTCACCTTAATAAGTAACCGGGGGTTAGGATGAATGTAATCCCCATTACATCCTTCCCCACTAAACTTGGGCCCCACCCCATTTTAAGTTTTTCACTTTAAGAGTGAAAAAGAAAAACTGAGGGTGGTTTGCAAGCTTGCAGGTTACATGAGAATGCATAAAAATTTTAATGAATTTCAAAAATATTTACATGAGACACCTGTAAAAGTAACTCTTTTACGAGGTTTCTACAAATGTATATAGCCTTGTAATATGCAATAATTACCAAGAATAATTTCACAACACACTAAGAACAATGTTTGACAATTTACGATATAAAATGCATAAATTTAATAAGGTTGATTGTTTACCACTCTAGATATATATATAACAACAAAAATATATAAATATATTAAAGGCAGCACACTGAACACAAAAGCATTAATAAAGCATTGAATCTATCACTTTAAAAATCACAGAGTTCACAAGCAATAAGCGTTCCTTTATGGTATGATCTATCTGTTAAATGATAGAATATTGATTATCCTTTTTTCCAAAGTCCGCTTTTCAATGCGGTATGGTACGGTAATTTACACTTATTACGCTATTGACACCATAATTGTTTCGCGAAAGCATAACACTAAGCAACACTCTTTAATTGTTTCATGCAAAAGCATTAACACAACACTGCAATATCCTTTCATTGCTTCATGCAATAGCATGAACACTATAATACGCTTATAAGCAATTTCTCACATGGTGTTGTGTGTAAAAAGGTGTGGGGAATAGAGGTGGTGCACCAAAAAAAATAAAAGTTATTAGTACAAGAATTGGTATAATGATACTTTACATGCACAATGACAAACTTGAAACAATTTTTTAATACCATTGCATCATGCAACATGCAATATTACATCTTACGCCAACCATCAGAGTGCATATAAAGATCATCTTTTATTACAAAGTATTTTAAATCTATTTAGATTTAAATTTATTTAGAATTCCCTATTCTAAGTTTGACACACAAGCACTCAATTTATCAAAGATATCATCTTGAAAAAAAAAGATTTCTTTATCAAGGAGACTTTTTCCTTTAAGAGGAATGAATCTTATGGAATCACTTGTAGAATTCAAGAATAAAAAAAATTCTTTATCAAGGGGAATCTTCCTTGGAGAGGAATTCTCCCTTGAGAGGAATTTTTAAGGGGTTTAAAGAAAACTCTTTATCAAGGGGAATTTTCCTTGGAGAGGAATTTCTTCCCTGATAGGAATTTTCGAAGGGATTTTATGAAATTACTTGCAGAATTCATCTTCATAGGTTAGACCGCCTCTTCTTCCGGCGCACATACTCTAATGCAGTTGTTAGGACATGTTTAAGATCCTGCACCTGACCCATACTTCTAGTAAAGGGTCGTGAAGGCAAAGATGGGGGTATTTCTTCTTCATATACAAGAGTATAATTGCTATGGTCCAATGATATATCCTTGGGATTTCCGAAGACCTCACCTATTATTTGAGGTGGCTCCGGAACAGGTGACAACGGGGATGAAAAATTGTCCGGCCGAATCTGTCCAAAACCATAGGTTGGGATTGATGGAGGAGAAAAACCATGGAACTCAGTTTGCTCTGAGCTTGAAGAAAAATTCAACTCCAATGGACTTTCCTCTTGTAAGGGTTCCCGAATATCCCTATAGCTTGCTAGGTTACTGGTAATCGGGGGAGTTGGCCTATCCCGAAAATACACAGGTTCAGTAAGAACGGATTCCTGGTCCACCAGTACCCTCTCTGAAGTCGGGGGAGCATGGAGTTCTACTTTCTAACGTTTCCTTCACGAATCCATCGGGTGATCTGGATGAAGGAGGGCAAATGACCGAAGGATACTGGAACTTTAAGGGATAATCGTGTGGGTACAAATCATGAAAGTCCAAGGTAGGAGTCGGGAGTGCATCCTCCGTTGGATCCATAATGCTTGTACCACTACTGTCTGAAGAAGATATATACTCTATGAACGAATCAGACTTCTCAGCAGGAGGGAGAACAAATCTAACCCTATGGGGTACATGAACTGGGGTTAAACATGGGGCTATATCAGTAGAAGGACAGCTTTCCTCTACTTGATGGATATCCCATACGTTTACTTGGTGGGTTACTTCCTTGATTTTTGGGGAAAAATCGGGTAACGAATTATATTCATCAAGGGATATCGGGTTAAACTGCATAAAGCCTTCGAAATTGGCATCCTCTTCTCCTATGGAATCCAAGGTGTCATCAAACAGAGAGGTGTCAGAGACAAAGCCGGAAAACCCAGATGAGGATTCGCTGTCTTCTGATGACTCGTCCTCAGATGTTTCTGCATCATCTATCACTTCAACAGCCTCATCTTCTTCATCGATATCAAAAAAGGCTTTACGAGTTTCCCTATTACGAGAAAGATATTTACGTAGGTAGTCTGGCACATCTATCCATCCTCGTAAATGGGAGAAATGGACTTTGTGGAGCTTACCTAATGGATCAGCAAAACGGCGGATCACATATGTTACTTTATTTGGATTGACATCCATAACTAAGAAAGGTCCTTCCCATTTGCTATGGAACTTCAGGGCAGCGCTTGGACCAGTACGGACGACTTTCCGGGCCACCTTCTGTCCTGGCTTGAAAGGCTTAAAATTAGCGCTACCTTCTTTCCAGTACTGAGGAAAGGTGTGAGCAGGAGAATGCGCTTTTTGGAGCAAGAAGTCCGAGGGGGACATGTTTAAGGCGCTATTGACAAGTGTTGTTATAAATTAACACTGAGGACGGTAATTCTTCGTCCCAGTTGGTGGGTTGTTCTAACACCAGACACTTGAGGATTTGTATTAAGCTTCGGTTAAACCTCTCACAAATGCCGTTACTTGCGGGATGAAGAGGGGAAATCCGAATGTGCTTAATATTATGTCGTTGTAATGCCTGCTGAAATACGTGAGACGTAAACTCCGTTCCATTATCCGTAAGGATACGATTTGGAATTTTTGGAAGGAACGAGAGGATATGATGCTCTAATTTCCGAGAAACTGTGTGGCTAGTTTTATCGGAAATAGGAACGACGGACACCCACTTGGAGTAGTGGTCTATGAACACTAGACAGTATTTATTTCCCTTTAGAGTTTTGGGAAACTGCAGCAGATCCATAGCACAGAGATCGAACGGGGAACTGGCAAGGATTTTTAACATGGGGGGAGTGACGTTTGCAGAAAAATTCTTTTGGGTTTGGCAAACGGGACAACATTGGACAATGTCCACCACTACTTGGTTCACTCTCGGATGCCAAAATTGTTTATAGATGAGCTGCAGCATCTTATTTCTTCCTATATGGGCCAAGAGAGGTGCAAGTTCAAAACAATGTGCATGAGGAAGTCTAGTGAGATCATGTACAGCAGTGCATCTGTCTTAGTTTTGTAGTATAAGACATCATTTTCCATGACTATTTGTGTCTTATGTGTTCGATATTGAAGAGGTACCTGTTGCCAGTTGACATTGGATTTCTGAAAACCTTTTAATAGGAATTTTAAAGTACGATCAGAACGTTGATCTCCTAAGATATCGTTGTCGTCGATATTGGGAAGCATAACGCTTATCTGTCTCATAGGGATGTCTTGGGTTGAACGTGGGGTATCAGACTTTCGTTTGATTCCATCAGCCACAACAATCACCTGATTTCCGTGAATATAAATTAGCTGTAGGTGAGATAAATCAGGCAACAAGTGATTATCTCTAAGGGCTGGAGTTCCCAATATTAATGGATGATCCACCATATATTGTTGGGGAACGATGAAAAATTCTGATAGATGGGTACTAAACCCATATGGAAATTTCAGCTGCAATTTCACATAATGGGAGATTGGGATACGTTCCTTCTTTGCGAAACCACTTATCGCACCCACGCCCACTTTTAAGGATGGGAAGATTTCTTTATGATCACCCAACGATGAAACTACCTCCGAACTTATTAGGTTAATACCTGCCCCGCTGTCTACAAGACAGTTGATTCCAGGAGGGGGTAAATCATCTAAGGTCACGGACACTACTAGGGGATCAATATCCGCTTGACAAAGGGCTATATGTATGACCATTCCTTTGTCTAGGTCCATCAGATCAGACACAGGAGAACCAGCAAACCTTTTTTCGGGGTTACGACCAGGGAGTTTCTCAGGGAGTTTTCCTACATTCTCTTTTTCGTATGATGGTAACGTAAAGAGGAGTTTTAGATCTTCATCCATATGGTCAGATCCTGGAGAGTCCCGTCCCGATGTCTCTCCCACAGGTTGACTCAATCCTGGGGAGACCAATGGTTTAAAGGCGCTGAACATGCTTCATCCGGTCCCTTACAATGGCCCTCTAAATGGGACTTTGAACAAGCATCACAAGGATCCAGGAAACGCCTCGGAGTCCTTTGTGGCTTTTCCTTCATTGGGGACCGCGACTGTTCTCTTCTTGTGGGGGTTCGTCTAGAGGAAACTTTCTGGACAGGAATGGTTCCACGGGCATTATTATTTGCTGGAGAAGCGGATTTACTTCGACTTTGCCTAGGAGGTGTCCTATGAGTGCACCTCATACCAGAGTGCGGACCGCCACAGAACGGGCAGGTGAAAACTCTGGGAAGTGGGGGCGATGACTGTTGAGAACGGCGGGACCTACATTCATCTCGAACGTGCCCTTTCTTCTTACAGTAGCTACAAATTCCTAAGAATTTGTAGCAATCCCTCATACTGTGTCCTTTCTTCTCACAGAAATCACAGACGATGACTTTCTTGTCATCCCCGGCGTTATAGTGAGAAGAGGGGTTATCTTTATGATCGCGTCGAGAATCACGGGGACGAGTACCACCGGATGGTTTCATTTGGGAACCGCGATTTGGACGACGTGGTGACGCACGAGATGAGGAACGACGGGTCGGTTTTAGAGGCGGTGATAGACTTTTCCTATCCTGAACTGTTTCTATCCAGTTAGGTTGCAAGGTATTGATCTGTATAACCGACTCGGTTGATTCGTTCAGATCATCTTGGTGGTGTTTATTATGGTTAGATTTCTTTGAGTATGAATCATGAGAGATGGAATTGGGGTAGTGATCGTTGTCACTTTCTAGGGAGTCTGCAAAACTCACGATCTTCTCCCATGAGACTCGGGTGTTTGTCTCGTTTTCCATCATCTTGATATATTCACGGACGCTTCGCTCGATATCCGGCGGAAGACTACATAAAAATGCAGTCCTAAGGGACTCGTGTTTCCGCATATCGATTCCGTTATATGCGCGTCGCGCTAAGCGTTCCAAACGAAGAGCATACATTCGGATTGGTTCCTTATGGTCTCGACGAGCCGAGTGATAGGCGTGCAAACGGTACTCGTTTCGACGTTTCTCTTCATTGTAGAACCATGCTATTAGAGTGTCACGGACGGAAAAATAATCACGATCATCTTTGGAGATTAGCTTATACAGCTGGCGGAAACGACCTTCCAGCTGCCTGCCAAGCAATCTGAGCCATTGATGATGTGCATTGGGGTAGTGAAGCTGACAATATGCCTCGAAATCTTCCAAATAGACAAGAAGATCTTGTTCAGCTTCATAATTATATCGACCGGGATCGACAACCTTCACTTTTTGTGAATTTTTTAGTAGTTGAACTAGGAGTGAAATAGCATCTTCTAACAGATCTATGCGTTTCTTAATTTGGGGACCTGAGTACATTTCAGGTTCAGGAGATTCAGGTCTTCTTACTAAACGTTGGGATCTCCTTTGAGGCTGTGATGTATATTGAGGGTCATACGATCCATAACTATTACGGTCGACCTGGTCAAAGGGGGAATAAGAGTAAGATTGGTGTTGTTCCCTTAGGGATGGCTCTGTTCTACTCACGGGGTTATACTCCCGTTGATCCCTATCTAACCCTAACAAGTCAGTAGTGTGAGATGTGTGATGGGATCTAGAAGGTTGAGTATATCTTATATTAGAGTCATCATGACTGTGGGAACTTAAAGGTCTTTGAACTAATTTACTACCCCTTTTTGGGGACGAGTTTCTAGGGGTTTCACTTTTGACATTGAATCTTACATTATGATCACCAGGATTATGATGAGATCGAGGGGCATACTGGGAAGCATCCTTCTCATAGAGAGACAAATTTTTAATTAAGGAAGGATCGCGAAGGTCAAACTTCTTGGCCTTCAACGAGGGATTATTTACAAGGAGACGGTAATCATAATTTTTACGAGCTATAGCTTCAGCTTTTTCTTTTTGTGAAGCCAAAGACTCATGTAGCTTTTCCAGATATGGAATAGACAATAAACCATCATCGATGTCAGAGTTTGAATCAGAATGGCTATATTCATCCTGTATTTCCCACCGAGGATTATGCTTATGGTGAGTGGTGGTTGAACCATTTCTTTTTTTCAGTTTGGGAGGTTCATCCAGCCGCAAAAGATTTTCTACAACAGGGGGTTTCTCAGATTTATGAGGTCGACCCCACTGTGGTGTGGTATCTACGTCATCCTCATTGGGTGGAATATTGCTTCCATGAGGATTTAAGGGACTTGCCAAACCATGTGGCCTTTCAGGGGTATGTGGATTTTCCACATCTTGAGAATTATCATCTCTATAAGGGCTTAATAAATTTTGTGAGCGTGAGGTGTGTGATTTATCATCACCCTCCTGTTTGTTAGAGTTTTCATTATTATGATTTTTAATTTTATTACGAACACCACCCACACCCATCCCACCGGAATCCCCAATATCCTGACTAGCAGGAGTCTTAGTATCGGACATTGTAGTAGGGCGCGCAGTGTAAGTGTATGTGTTTTAAGAGAGGAGTTACGACACCTCTTGAGCCAATTCCTAAAAAGAATGCGAATGTGGTTTAAGAAAACCAGAATTGAAGTTCAGACGATGATGATCGTTAAGATTGAGAATGCGCACGCTTCGCGAACGAGAGACAACAGTGTCCCTGTTCGGGCGCCAAATCAATTTGGGCTATGATGTAACGGAGACCAGGATAATGGCTGTCCAAGAAGAGAGAATAACGACGACTATAATGTTGAAGAACAATGAATTGCAGCACTTAGTTATTCTGATCTCCGCAGGTGTCCAAAATCGATTAATTTGGAACTTTATGATTACCCAATTAAAACAATATAAGAGAAAAGGGGAGAAAGAAAGGGGAATGAATTAGAGGAAAACCAACCTGTTGACTATTTGTAAGGAATCTCTCTTTGACACTGAGTGTAACACCTCCTTTTTTCTAGCCTCTTCTGAGGGCAAGCATTAGGCATATGAATTTGCCAGTCGGGGGTTCCATCATTGTCTTCGGGGACACCGCAGTCAATCTATTCGTGAGGGTGCACACTTGTGGATGTTGTTTGTGTGAAAGGTCAGTCGGGACATGTGTAAGTTTATAAAAATGGATGGGGGGTAAATTTAAGTAATGTGTATAATATTATTATCCAAATAAACCTTTCAATATTTATTAATCAACAAAGAAAATAACCAAGGGATAGCAAAAGAAAATAAAATCTATATTTATTAGTAACTCAATATAGAATAACTTAGGTAAAAAATAATGAAATAATGAAATTGGAAACACTTCCAGTCCTATTTCAGGTCTGGGAGTACGTTCTCCACAGAGCCGGAAATAGAAATGTAAAATACTAACTTGGATAATTTTTCCAATTTATGGACACAGAAGTCCTGAATTGAGTGAAGAATCTCCTCGCGATATAAACCAATGAGTATTTACAAAATACAAATTAAGGCGACGGTTACAAATGGTGGAGCGGAATTGACTCAGGTATAAATAAGTATAAGTATATATGGGTATATGTTAAGGGTAAACTTATATATTTTTATTATTTTACAATGTTTCAATCTTTAGCCGCCTACCAGTTTTGGTAGGACTTCTTTACAACTTATCTAAAAAATAACAAACAGCATAAACTTAACTTAAGTTGCTGTTATTGTTGAAAACCCATGCATCAATAATCCGGGTTTGCTATTATGGTTGGCATGGGTCGGTGGATCAGGTCAAAAGGGCAAAAGGGATCATTAGACTAAGCTTCTATCCAATAAAATTGCGTCCTAGCAATGAAATGATCAATCAAATTCAGCCGAGCAATAAAATTGCGTCCTAGCAATGAAATCCAAACAATAAAAATTTGCGTCCTCGCAATAAAACCTGTAATGGAAATGAAATGAAAGTCTCAATTAGGAGTCCATGTACCAGCTCTGACTTCAGTTAAAGCCTTAGATTTAATCAATCACCAGTTGAGGGGGAGTGTCCAATATAATGATGCTTTAGGCACGCAATTTAAATTTACAAAATGATTAAGATAAATTTTACAAATTACGAGGTATAAGTATCTTGAATGAATGGGTGAGAGAATTGGCATGGACTATTCATCTTTGAGTGAGTATAAGATTAATTATATCTACATTTTCCCAATTATTAGGTGCGTAAAACTTTGGAAATTAGTAAGATACTATATATCATACAATGTATGCATGCCCCAATATGCAATCCCCATTCACCTACTTAATGATATACTCTCTAAGGTAAATGCTTTATTCTTATCTTCATCATTTGTAAACTATATACTGAGTCTTCTCGGCGTAAAACATATGTCTATGGGTATTGGTCAAATCTGCTGTCCAAACGTCTGCAACCTTCAAGTAGAACTGAGTTCCCAATATGACCTGCATTAAACACCTACTAATTCTGTCGATCATTTTTCATACACTGTAATATCCTTGTATAACCCGCTATATGGTTCATTATTCTATAGCTACTCTAGTTTGATCCATTAAAATGTTTAGGTAGTTGCAGAATGGACAATGCACGAACATGTCACTAATCTCATGTATTATGTAGTAATCGGCAAATGGCAATGATTGAAAGTTTAGTTTAACCATAAAATTTAACAATTGCTAGGACGCAAAAATATGGTGAAATTTTGCTACAAGAAAACATTCTAAATAGAAAAATGTTTATGTCTCTATACTGAAATATAGATATCAGAAGATATGAATACATTTAATCAATTTGCAAATACGGAACTCGCTATATTTTGTATTCGATGGAGTTGGGAAGACTCATAGTGATACACATAATAAAAATAGGAGAACAGTCTACGGAGTGGTCTATCATAGTGGGCTTGTTCACATGCCATGGAAGCCAATCGTCCGATCTCTGACCGTCAATCATCACTTGAGCAACTTTAACTTGACCAAATATAATCCTAACTTACTACGTGCAAGAGCACCAGGATATATGATCGAGAGACAGTTCACAATGTGGTTAGATTTGTTCTAGACACTTTAATAATGCTCCGTAAACTTGACCACATTTAAGTTCACCATAGTTTATATTAAGTAGCTGACTCTGTTAAGTGGGTTTTAGAAGAATTACTCCATTATACGATAAGTAAGTATCATGATACTCTCACAAAAACTTGAATGAGCGAGCTAAAGTTTGAACATTTGTATAAAAGATAATAATAAAAATAATATATAAGTTTATATACCCTTAACATATAATATTAATACCCATATATAATAACTTATATTATATCATTATTATATATCCATGAGTTCAATATTTACCCGCTCCACCAATTTATTTAAACCGTCGTACTTATAATAATTTTAGTTATATTATGTAAATTAACTCCTATTTTATATGACTAGAGGAGATCTTCTAACGTCATAATCAGGATATTTCATGTGTCCATAACATTGGAGAAAATATTATCCAAGTATAGTAATTTATATAACTCATATATTTTACTCATTGGAAGCTCTGAATGGGAGAAGGTACTCGCAAGAACCTGAAATAGTACTGCATGAGTGATACTTCTATATCAAACCTATTATTTATTAAATTATTATTTTGTACCTAAGTATATTAATTCATACCAAAGTATCATTGAGCATAACATAAACAAATTACACAATTATATGAGATCTTTTATTATTTTTCTCTCTTTCGAATAAACTATTAAGTTTATAATTCTATATTGTTGATTACTAAAGGTATTTGAACGACGTAGCGAGTTCTAGGAGTTGAGTGTGGTCTGCTATTATGAGTGAAATTATACCATTATAGTAAATTTTTACCGCCCATCCGTTTTTTATAAACTTCACATGTCCGACTGCCTTCACCAGCAACGGTCCACAAAGGTGTGCACCCTCACAATAGATTTGCTGCGGTGTCCCGGAAGAATGAGGAACCCGACTGCAAATTCATATGCCTAATGCTTGCCCTCAGAAGAGGCTAGAAAAAAGGAGGTGTTACACTCAGTGTCAAAGAGAGATTCCTTACAAATAGTCAACAGGTTGGTTTTCCTCTAATTCATTCCCCTTTCTTTCTCCCCTTTTCTCTTATATTGTTTTAATTGGGTAATCATAAAGTTCCAAATTAATCGATTTTGGACACCTGCGGAGATCAGAATAACTAAGTGCTGCAATTCATTGTTCTTCAACATTATAGTCGTCGTTATTCTCTCTTCTTGGACAGCCATTATCCTGGTCTCCGTTACATCATAGCCCAAATTGATTTGGCGCCCGAACAGGGACACTGTTGTCTCTCGTTCGCGAAGCGTGCGCATTCTCAATCTTAACGATCATCATCGTCTGAACTTCAATTCTGGTTTTCTTAAACCACATTCGCATTCTTTTTAGGAATTGGCTCAAGAGGTGTCGTAACTCCTCTCTTAAACACATACACTTACACTGCGCGCCCTACTACAATGTCCGATACTAAGACTCCTGCTAGTCAGGATATTGGGGATTCCGGTGGGATGGGTGTGGGTGGTGTTCGTAATAAAATTAAAAATCATAAAAATGAAAACTCTAACAAACAGGAGGGTGATGATAAATCACAAACCTCACGCTCACAAAATTTATTAAGCCCTTATAGAGATGATAATTCTCAAGATGTGGAAAATCCACATACCCCTGAAAGGCCACATGGTTTGGCAAGTCCCTTAAATCCTCATGGAAGCAATATTCCACCCAATGAGGATGACGTAGATACCACACCACAGTGGGGTCGACCTCATAAATCTGAGAAAACCCCTGTTGTAGAAAATCTTTTGCGGCTGGATGAACCTCCCAAACTGAAAAAAAGAAATGGTTCAACCACCACTCACCATAAGCATAATCCTCGGTGGGAAATACAGGATGAATATAGCCATTCTGATTCAAACTCTGACATCGATGATGGTTTATTGTCTATTCCATATCTGGAAAAGCTACATGAGTCTTTGGCTTCACAAAAAGAAAAAGCTGAAGCTATAGCTCGTAAAAATTATGATTACCGTCTCCTTGTAAATAATCCCTCGTTGAAGGCCAAGAAGTTTGACCTTCGCGATCCTTCCTTAATTAAAAATTTGTCTCTCTATGAGAAGGATGCTTCCCAGTATGCCCCTCGATCTCATCATAATCCTGGTGATCATAATGTAAGATTCAATGTCAAAAGTGAAACCCCTAGAAACTCGTCCCCAAAAAGGGGTAGTAAATTAGTTCAAAGACCTTTAAGTTCCCACAGTCATGATGACTCTAATATAAGATATACTCAACCTTCTAGATCCCATTACACATCTCACACTACTGACTTGTTAGGGTTAGATAGGGATCAACGGGAGTATAACCCCGTGAGTAGAACAGAGCCATCCCTAAGGGAACAACACCAACCTTACTCTTATTCCCCCTTTGACCAAGTCGACCGTAATAGTTATGGATCGTATGACCCTCAATATACATCACAGCCTCAAAGGAGATCCCAACGTTTAGTAAGAAGACCTGAATCTCCTGAACCTGAAATGTACTCAGGTCCCCAAATTAAGAAACGCATAGATCTGTTGGAAGATGCTATCTCACTCTTAGTCCAACTACTAAAAAATTCACAAAAAGTGAAGGTTGTCGATCCCGGTCGATATAATTATGAAGCTGAACAAGATCTTCTTGTCTATTTGGAAGATTTCGAGGCGTATTGTCAGCTTCACTACCCCAATGCACATCATCAATGGCTCAGATTGCTTGGCAGGCAGCTGGAAGGTCGTTTCCGCCAGCTGTATAAGCTAATCTCCAAAGATGATCGTGATTATTTTTCCGTCCGTGACACTCTAATAGCATGGTTCTACAATGAAGAGAAACGTCGAAACGAGTACCGCTTGCACGCCTATCACTCGGCTCGTCGAGACCATAAGGAACCAATCCGAATGTACGCTCTTCGTTTGGAACGCTTAGCGCGACGCGCATATAACGGAATCGATATGCGGAAACACGAGTCCCTTAGGACTGCATTTTTATGTAGTCTTCCGCCGGATATCGAGCGAAGCGTCCGTGAATATATTAAAATAATGGAAAATGAGACAAACACCCGAGTCTCATGGGAGAAGATCGTGAGTTTTGCTGACTCCCTAGAAAGTGACAACGATCACTATCCCAATTCCATCTCTCATGATTCATACTCAAAGAAATCTAACCATAATAAACACCACCGAGATGATCTGAACGAATCAACCGAGTCGGTTATACAGATCAATACCTTGCAACCTAACTGGATAGAAACAGTTCAGGATAGGAAAAGTCTATCACCGCCTCTAAAACCGACCCGTCGTTCCTCATCTCGTGCGTCACCACGTCGTCCAAATCGCGGTTCCCAAATGAAACCATCCGGTGGTACTCGTCCCCGTGATTCTCGACGCGATCATAAAGATAACCCCTCTTCTCACTATAACGCCGGGGATGACAAGAAAGTCATCGTCTGTGATTTCTGTGAGAAGAAAGGACACAGTATGAGGGATTGCTACAAATTCTTAGGAATTTGTAGCTACTGTAAGAAGAAAGGGCACGTTCGAGATGAATGTAGGTCCCGCCGTTCTCAACAGTCATCGCCCCCACTTCCCAGAGTTTTCACCTGCCCGTTCTGTGGCGGTCCGCACTCTGGTATGAGGTGCACTCATAGGACACACCTCCTAGGCAAAGTCGAAGTAAATCCGCTTCTCCAGCAAATAATAATGCCCGTGGAACCATTCCTGTCCAGAAAGTTTCCTCTAGACGAACCCCCACAAGAAGAGAACAGTCGCGGTCCCCAATGAAGGGAAAGCCACAAAGGACTCCGAGGCGTTTCCTGGATCCTTGTGATGCTTGTTCAAAGTCCCATTTAGAAGGCCATTGTAAGGGACCGGATGAAGCGTGTTCAGCGCCTTTAAACCATTGGTCTCCCCAGGATTGAGTCAACCTGTGGGAGAGACATCGGGACGGGACTCTCCAGGATCTGACCATATGGATGAAGATCTAAAACTCCTCTTTACGTTATCATCATATGAAAAAGAGGAATGATAGGAACTCCCTGAGAAATCCTGGTCGTAATCTCCCGAAAAAAGGTTTGCGTGGTTCTCCTCGTGTCTGAATCTGATGGACCTAGGACTTAAGGAATGGTTCATCACATTATGCCTTTGGTCAGCGGATTTATTGACTCCCCTAGTTAGTGTTCCGTGACTTAGATGTATTTCCCCTCTGGAATATATGTCTTGTAGACAGCGGGGCAGGTATTAACCAATAAAGTTCGGAGGTAGTCCTCATTCGTTGGGTTTGATCATAAAGAAATCTTCCATCTCTTAAAGTTGGCGTGGGTGGGATATAGTGTTTACCGCAAAGCAGGATTACGTTCCCAATGTCTCTCAATTTATGCTGAAATTGCTAGCTGAAATTTTCCATTCGGGTTTAGTAACCAGTCTTCAGAATTTTCTCGTTCCAACAATATATGGTGGATCATCCATTAATTTGGGAACTCTCCAGCCTTATGAGATAATTCACTTGTTGCCTGATTATCTTCTTACCTTACAGCTTAATGTTAATATTTCCGATGGAAATCAAGGTGATTGTTGTGTGCTGATGGAATCACACGAAAGTTCCTGATACCCATCTCGTTCAAACCCAAGCAATCCTATGGACATGAATACAGGTATGGGCTTCCGCAATATCGAGACAACGTATTCTGGGAGATCAACGTTTGATCGTACTTTAAAAATTCCTTATTAATATAGGTTTTCAGAAATCGCAATGTCATCTGGCAACAGGTACCTTCTTCATATTCTCGAACACATAAGACACAAATAGTCATGGAAAATGATGTCTTATACTACAAAACTAAGACAGATGGCACTGCTTGTAACATATGATTCACTGAGGACTTCTCATGCAGCATTTGTTTTTGAAAACTTGGCACTCTCTTGTGCCATAGGATTGAAATAAGATGCCTGAAAGTCATCTATAAACAATTTTTGGCATCCTGATGGAGAGAACAGTAGTGTGGACATTTGTCCATGTTTGTCCTCGTTTGTGCAACCCACAAAGATTTTTTCTGCAAAACCTCAATCCCTCCCATGTTAAAAAACATCCTTGCAGTTCCCGTTCGATGATTCTTCTGTGCTATGCGAGTCTGCTGTGAAGTTTCCAAATACTCTAAAGGGAAATAATTATAATCTGTTAGTTTTCATCAGACCACTTATTCCTAAGTGGGGTGTCCGTTCGTTCTATTTCCGATAAAATTAAGCCACTACAGTTTCTCGAAATTAGAACATAATTCTCGTTCTTATCCAAAAATTCAAATCGTTCGCTTCAACGCGATAATGGATACGGAGTTTTAACGCTCTTACGTATTTCAGCATGCAGTTACAACGACTTAACATCATTAAGCACTTCGGATTTCCCTCTCTCATCCCTGCATAGTTAACGGCCATTTGTGCAGAGGTTTTAACCGTTTTTAAGCTTATTGAAATTCCTCAATGTGTCCTGGTGTTCTAGAACAAACCACCCACTGGGACGAGAAGAATTACCTCGTCTGCAGTGTTAATTTATACAAAACTTGTCATAGCGCCTTAAATGTCCCTCGGACCTTCTTGCCTCCAAAAGCGCATTCTCTCCTTGCTTCACTACCTTTTTCCTAGTATGTGAAAGAAGGTGCGGCTAATTTTAAGCCTTTCATAGCCAGGACAGATGGGGGCCCGGAAAGTGTCCGTACTGGTCCATAGGCTATGTTCCTGAACGTTTCCAATTAGTTCAAATTGGGGATAAGGACCTTTCTTAGTTTATGGATGTAATACAATATATTAATGTACGATTTGTGATCGTCCGTTTTGCCTTGAATCCCTTAGGTCAAGCTCCACATTAAGTTCATTTTCTTCCATTTACGAGGATGGATGATGTGCCAGACTACCTACGTAAATATCTTTCTCGTAATAGAGGGATACTCGTAAAGCCTTTTTTGATATCGATGATGAAGATGAGGCTGTTGAAGTGATAGATTGTGCTATTGAAATCATCTGGAGGACGAGTCATTTGAAGACAGCGATTCTCATCTGGGTTTTCCGGCCTTTGTTCTCTGTTACACCTCTCTGTCTTGATGACATCCTTGGATTCATAAGGAGAAGAGATGCAATTTCGCACAGGCTTTATGCAGTTTAACATCGATATCCCTTATGAATATATTTGTTACTCTCGTTTCCCAAAATCAAAGGGAGTATCCACCAGTAAATCGTATGGTGATTCATCAGTAGAGGAGCTGTCCTCTCTACTGATATAGCCCCAATTTTTTGAGGGGGTAACCCAGTTCATGATTCCGTATGGGAGTTTGTTCTCTCCTCATAGCTGATGAAGTCTTGATCGTTCAATCTATTTTAGAGTTTATCTCTTCAGACAGTAGTGTGTACAGTTAGATTTGGATCCACGGGGATCATACCCGACTTCCCTTACTTGGAGTTTTTCATGATTTGTTACCAACGATTATTCCCCTTAAAGTTCAGTATCTTTCGGTGTCATTTGTCCCTCTTCATTCCAGAATTCTACCCGATTGGATTCGATGAGGACTAACGTTTAGAAGTAGATCCCATTGCTTCCCCGACTTCCTTGAGGGCGTATTGGTGGACAGGTCTAATTCCGTTCTTTACTGACCTTGTGTAGTTTTCGGGGATTAATAGGCCCAACTCTCCCCGTTATTACAGTAACCTAGCAAGCTATGGTGATATTCGCGGATTCCCTTACAAGAAGAAAGTCATTGGGAGTTTGAGATTTTCTCCTTCAGAGCTCAGAGCATTATACTGATGTTCCATGTTTTCTTCCTCCATAATTTCTCACTATTTGGTTTGGATCAGTATTGGCTGGACATTTTTCATACCCGTTGTACTGTGTCCGGAGCTACTCAAATATAGTTGAGGTCTTCGGAAATCATATGATCTTATCATTGGGACCATAGATATTATACTTCTTTGTAATATTGATGGAGAAATAGCCTCATTTTGCCTTCAGACCTTTAATAGATAAAGTATGGTGGTAGGGCTTGCAGGATCTTAACATGTCCTAAACTGCCTAGAGTTATGTGCGGGGAGATTGATGGCGTTTACCTATGAAGATTGATTCGCAAGGTAATTTATAATAATCCTTTGGAAAAATTCCTCATCAGGGAAGAAATTCCTCTGCCTTAAGGAAATTTTCCCCTTGCATATAGAGTTTTCTTTAATATCCTTTCAAAAATTCCTCTCTAAGGTGAAAATTTCTCTCTCCAAGGAAGATCCCTCTCTTGAAAAAAATTTTTTTTATCTCTTGATTCTTAAGAAAGTTGTTCCATAAGTATCTTCATTCTCTTAATGAATAAGGTCTCTTGGGATATAAGAATCTTTTTCTTTTCAGATGATTTCTATGATTCTTGAAAGGACTGGTTGCTTCATAATTTCTTCATTTGGGAATTGTCCCGAATAAATTTCAAAATTAAATAGTTTAAAATACTTTGTAATTTCATAAAGGATGATCTTTATATGCTTATCTCTGTATGGTTGGCGTAAGATGGTATATTGCTCGTTGCTATGATTGCAATGGTATTCCAAAAATTGTTATGTTTGTCATTGTGCATGTAAAGTATATACCAATTCTTGTACTAATAACTTTTATTTTTTTTGGTGCACCACTCTATTCCCCACACCTTTTTACACAACACCATTTGCTTATTAGCTTATTACAGTGTTCATTATAGTGTTTATGCTATTGCATGAAGCAATAAAAGGATATTGCAGTGTTATTCATGGATTTTTGCTGAAAAATAAAGAATGTTGCTTAGTGTTAACTGGCTTTGCAAAGTTAAATTACTGTACGTAACGGGGGAATTTAGAGAGCGACTATGGATAAAAGCCATAATCATTTTATTACAGCGAACAAATAAGATCATACCATAAAGGAACGCTTATTGCTTCTGTACTTCGGTAAACTCTGTGATTTTTAAAGTGATAGATTCAATGCTTTTAATCAATGCTTTATTATTAACGCTTGTGTGTTCAGTGTGCTGCCTTGAATATATTTTATATATTTTGTTGTTATATTTCTAGAGTGTGGTAAACAATCAACCTTATTAAACAATGAACCTTATATTGTTAATTGCTATTAAATTAGTCTTAGTATGAAATTATTCCTGGTACTATTGCATATTAAATGGCTATTTAAATTTATGTAGAAACCTCGTAAAAGAAAGTTACTTTTACAAGTGTTTCATGTAAATATTTTTGAAGTTCATTTAAAATTTTATGCATTCTCATATAACCTGCAAGCTTGCAAACCACCCTCAGTTTTTGCTTTTTCACTCTTAAAAGTGAAAAACTTCAAAATGAGGTGGGGGCCCCGTTTTAAGTGGGGAAAGGATGTAATGGGATTACATTCATCATTTTTTTTTTTTTTTTTTTTAACCCCCGGTTACTTATTAAGGTGAAAAATGTGGTCATTTACGGATAAATTCACAAATTAAAGTGTGAATGTCTGTAATTGTTCCAGGAAGTTAATTAATTTCATTGTTGTATGTGACAAACATTGTCTCATTGGCTTCCTGGAATAATAAGTGCCCACCTTGTAATCATTACTTTCTATTTTCTATTTTATTTTTCATGTGCCAACTATGAACAAATAGGCAGTTAGTATTTAATATTTTATATCTTCTTTTTTATAGAGACATAAACATTTTTCTATTTAGGATATGTTTTTTATAAAGTTTCCCATTTCCCAATTTGTTAATTTTTAATGGGAACTATTAACTTTAAATCATTGCCATTTTGGATTCTATTCAGGTTAGTGCTTTTTGTATTTCATTCAATTATTGTTATGTGCTAATAATGCTAAATAATATGGAATGTATTAAAAAGGAATAAAAGCTAATTTAAATGTTTATGCAGGTCAAGGGACAGTCATCTGCACGTCTCAACTTGCAAGCGAAAAACCCCAAAAAGGTTTCCAAACCAGATAGGGGTAAGCTTCATTAACTTTAATATGGTTGCATGGCATGACATTTATAATTATATTCCCTTTTCCCCTTTAAATGTAGAATCCTCTCTCAATATGAAATATCCCCTTCTTAACTTATCCTCTAAGTAAATTTTTATCTTATCATTGTAAATTTAAGCTCCTAAAGCATAAGGCAAATTCCCTCAAACTTTTAAATATTAAATTTAACTTAACTTTAAACCAACTGTAATGGAATCTAATTTAGTTTTCATTTCATTTCCATTGCAGGTTTCATTGCTAGGACGCAATTTTAGTGCTTGGCTGAATTTTTGTCTTGGGCTCAAAGCCTTGATCAATTTTTATCCTTGGGCAGATTTTATTGCTTTGCTTTTGTTTGGATCATTTTATTGCTTGGTCATTTTTGCCTTGGCTTTTCTTTGATATTTTATGGATTTGTCCCCTTGCTTTTGAAAAAGCCCTTGAAGTCAAATGATCCCTTTTGCCCTTATGACCTGATCCAAATCAAATGACCATCAACCGTATGCATACCATATTAGCAGACCCACATTAAATGAAGTTCGGGTTCTCACTAATGACAGCAACTTAAGTTTAAGTCCACGTTGTCTGTTATCTTAAATAAATGATAAATATAATAAATATTAAACTACCAAAACTGGTAGGCAGCTGAAATTATAAAATAGATTGTAACCATCAATCGCCATCAAATTTTGTAATATATATAAATTACCCTTAACATATACCCGTAATTACATACGTATGCCTGAGCCAATTTCGTTAGTTTTCGCAAATACCCATATTGTTTCATATTGAGGTGACTCACCTCGTGTAAAAGGACTTCTGTGTTCATCAATTCGAAAAACATAACCCAAGTTATTATATTTCTATTTCCGGCTCGGTGGAGAATTACTCCAAGACCTGAAATAGTTGGAACATGTTTTGTTTATTACTTTTCATTATTTTCGTTAACTAAATTACCAATTTACCATATAGTAAATTACCAATTTACCATATATTGAGTCATTTTCTTTAATAAATTTATACTTTTTATTTTCTTTTGCTATCCCTTGGGTTTTCTTTGGTGATAAATATATTGAAAGGTTTATTTGGATAATTATATTATACACATTATTTAAATTTACCCCCCATCCATTTTTATAAACTTACACATATCCCGACTGACCTTTCACACAAACAACATCCACAAGTGTGCACCCTCACGAATAGATAGACTGCGGTGTCCCCGAAGACAATGATGGAACCCCCGACTGGCAAATTCATATGCCTAATGCTTACCCTCAGAAGAGGTTAGAAAAGAGGAGGTGTTACACTCAGTGTCAAAGAGAGATTCCTTACAAATAGTTAACAGGTCGGTTTTCCTCTAATTCATTCCCCTTTCTTTCTCCCCTTTTCTCTTATATTGTTTTAATTGGGTAATCATAAAAGTTCCAAATTAATCAATTTTGGACACCTGCGGAGATCAGAATAACTAAGTGCTGCAATTCATTGTTTTCAACATTATATACGTCATTACTCTCTCTTCTTTGACAGCCATTATCCTGGTCTCCGTTTTCATATATATATATATATATATATATATATATATATATATATATATATATATATATATATATATATATATATCGCAAGTTTAGGCCTTTCAATGAAGCTGAAAGTTTCCAGGATGCGGGACGAATAACCAACTCGCTTTGCATCCCAACATCCACTTTCCCCAACCTCCACCCATCAGAAAGTGGCTTACAAAAATTATGCTTTTAACTTTGAAGTCATAATTTCTATACTCCAAAATTTATATAAAACTAAATTATGCTTTAAAATAAAGGTTTTTCTGCCTTCTCGCCCAGAAGTCGCTTCTCATCATAAATGAGACAAGCTGAGCTAAATAATTGTTCCACTGCAACAACATAATTATTTGAATTACTTTATAAATTTTAAAACAAAATCAACTTTCATTACAAATAAATAATAAAGATAAAATTTAAAAAAAAACAAACTTTTATTGAAGTATATGGAAACTGTATATATATATATATATATATATATATATATATATATATATATATATATATATATATATAGTATACATATATATATATATATATATATATATATTTGAAAATGCAGAAATATATTGTTATATATATATGTATATATATATATCACATCCACATCCTCATGACAAAAAGTGTGGATGCGGATGTGAAGTGTGGAATGCGGATGTTTCCAGAGATTTAGTTGCGGATGCTGATGTCAATTTTAATGCGGATGTCATACATCTCTAATATATATATATATATATATATATATATATATATATATATATATATATATATATATATATATATATATATATATATATATATATATATATATATATATATATATATATATATATATATATATATATATATATCTTTTCTTTCTTTCTTTATCTTCCTTCTATTTTCCCAAGAATGGGAGTAAGGTGTGTGACGAGCATCGGAAAAGAAAAGCAGAAGAACATGACATAAGTCGGAAAGAAAGCCCAGCCTTACTGACCCCTCTGTACCATTATTAGTGAGAACTCATCACAGTCAGAAAAATCCACCCTAAGGCTTCATGGGACAGCGATGGACCCTCACTATGGTAGTTCGTCAATGTAAGGGTTCATCCTTTGGCAAAGGTGGGCCACAACCATACCCCCTCACAAAACCCCGCCATTCACTCCTGTTATACACCTTTCTTCTCGCCTCTACCAAACTCTCATTTCTCTCCTTCAAACATTCGTTTACTGACTCAATCCACTTTTTCTTCTGTCTCCCAGCCGGTCGGTTCCCAACACACTCGCCACTATACATCCGCTTAACCAACCGACTATCATACATCCTTTCCATATGACCAAACCATCTCAACATACTCTCATTTTTATCTATTCTCTCATTTACCCTTTCTTCACACCACAACTCTCTAATAAGTTCATTCCTTATTTTATCAATTTTCTCACACCTAGTACACCCCTAAGATTTGTTTATCTGAACACATTGAACTTAAGATCTATACTTTTATTCCAGACCATAGTCTCACTACTAGTACAATAACACAGGTAACAACATACCCATGTAAGACCCTAGCACACCTAAGACTTAGTCCCTTTATATCTTCACTAACGATTTAATTGCACCAGCCACCTTCCTGTCATTCACAACTTTCCTACTACACCTGCATCGTCCATTCCCTTCTCATCCAACATATACCCTAAATATTTAAACTCAGACACTTGTTCCAGCTGCTCACCATCTAACATAACTTCACACTGAGGAGCGTCCTCACTCACAACCATAACCTTACTCTTATCCACGTTTACTTTCAAGCCCCTCCTTTACACACCCTGCCAAATCTCTCTACCAATCCTATCAAACTCTCTTCAGATTCGCCACAGAACCAAATCATCCGCATATAATAGGTAGGGCACCTCCACTCATCTCCATTCTCCACCATTCTAACACCATTTCCTGCCATCCCCACCTTGAATTCTTTCATAACCCCATCCATATACAAATTGAATAACCAAGGAGACATAACACATCCCTGTCTTACTCCTCTAGCTATTAATCCTAAACCAATCACCATTGACACCATTTACTCTTACACACATTTCACTATCGTCATACATAAACGCACTTTTGATTCCATTCAGAAGGTTAACAACCAACACCATTTATCACTAACACCTGCCATAAACCTTCCTATTAATCCTATCATACGTCTGCTGCAACCATAAAACCTAAATACAATTTATTCTTCTTCTCCTCATTTTCAATCATTTGTTTCAATGTAAAGATTTGATCCACACATCCTCTCTACCCAATCCTAAACGCACCTTGTTCTTTTCCACACAAATCAGTCTTTCAGTCACTGACGCACTCTTTCGACCAAAATACCAGCATATACCTTCCTTACAACACTCTCAATAAACTTATTCCCCTATAATTTACTAGTTCCCTTTTTCTCCCTTACCCTTATATATAAGGGTACCATTACTGCTCTCCTCCAATCCCTTTGAACTATACCCCATAAACGCTTTATTTACACAACTTCCAAATCCAATCAACTACCATCTCGCCTGTTCTGATCAGCTTCACCAGTAATTTCATCTTATACCTGCAGATTTACTCATTCTTTCAACTTTTCTCACTCTACCCATTACCTCCTCTTTTCTAATAATAACCTCATCCCTAAAATATCTATTCTTCTTGCACCATCAAACCCACACACATTCACTATCACCTCTTCATTACTGTTATTATTATTACAGATTTTCGAAGTGTTCTTTCCACACTCCTCTTACACCCATTTCATCAGTTACAAAAGCACCATCCCTATTCATTATTCTGGGCAGGTTCCCTTTTTCTCATTCTAACCTTTCGCGCTTCCTTCCAGAAGAGCTCCTATTCCCTTGTAAGTCCCCATTCATCCTCTTCCAAACTGTCTATTTACCTCTTTTTTTCTCCTACGTATAAACCTTTTAGTATTTTCTTTTTTCCTCCCTTATATAATTCCATTTTTCTTTTGAGTCTTCACCATTTGCTTTTAGTACATTCAACCACGCTTCTTTTTACCTTTAACCGCTTATCACCTCTTCATTCCACCATTCACTGTTAACATTCTTACTCTCTACTTTAGCATCCACACACTTCCTTGCACTACTAACAATTGCTCCTTCATTTGCCCCAGATTTGTTCAGCATCAACTTGTTCACATTCAACTGCTTTACTTGCGAGCTCTTACATACCTATCCTTATTGTCTTGCTCACTTAATTTCTCACCCACTTCCTTCGTATCACCTTCCTCTCCATCCAAGCCCCCACTAACTTAATTTTTACATAGAACAAACATAATGATCCGATAATCTTCCTAAACCCCTAACCGATTTAACATCCAACACATACTTCCCCAACATCTCCTTCTTCACCACAACACTAAATCAATCATACTTTTCTCTTCGCTGATACCCATCTCTACCTACACCAACTCTAGTATACTTAAGGGATACTCTTGTGTTTAAAGAAAGTATTACTTACACACACATATTACCTCTCTCTCTTCACAGAAATCAATCACCCTTCCTAAATTATTCTCATTTTTCCGCCACCCAAACCACCTGTTATGTCTACATCCCTTTTTGATCACCTATCCAACCATTCAGGTTCCCCAAACTATCAATCTGAAGCTCCGACCACCCCATCCAAAACATCATTCAGATTATCCCAGAAAATCGTACTCTTCAACATTTCCCTCAGATGGACCATACGTCACAACCACACATACCTTGACCTTTTCAAACTTAAATTTAACCATTAGAATTCTAGGACTCGCACAATCAAAGTCTACCATAGCTTTGTACCATAGGTCTCACTCATCAAAATTGCAACTCTTCTCTCCCCCTCTCACCATTTCCACACCAGCACACACACATTTCACACCACACCAATCAATTTCTCTCTGTTTCCTTTCATCTTTGTCTCAGTCACAGCGGCGAGCAAATCAAATTTCTAAATAATATCCATCACCTCTCCTCTTCTCCTCAACATTTATTCCTCTGACATTCCATGTACCCATACGATTCATATAATTTCGCCGAAAGATAGAAGGCCGTTTACGGCGATCACGACCTCCGAGGGTTGAATTAGCATTCCTGGCAAGAAGTATATATATATATATATATATATATATATATATATATATATATATATATATATATATATATATATATATATATATATATATATATATATATATATATATATATTATTATTAATATTGTATGTATATATATATATATATATATATATATATATATATATATATATATATATATATATATATATATATATATATATATATATATATATATATATATATATATATATATAACGGTATATATATATATATATATATATATATACCCGGTATATATATACAATTCCTTTTAAAAATAAATTAGTTTGTATTTCCCTCACATCTGCCTAGGGGTTAATATCATTATACACAAATATACTCTAGCAGTAATGACTAAGAAAGCTCTCTGATTGCTGGTTTTGAAAATAAAAATAAATTAATATGCTTAAGTGAGAAGTTATAAAATATAATTCTCATTTATATAAGGTGCTACCCAAAATTCACATAATTTGCAAATAAAAACATATATTTAGTTTAATTCTAATTTCCACCAATTATTTTTGATTTATATTAAATCTCTACCATAATTTGCAATAAAATATGAATATTTAGTTTAAGTCCTAATTTCCACCACCATTTGATTTATATTAAATGATTCCAGTGATATTCTCATTTTTTGATTCATTAAAATCTAATTGCTGTAGCATGATCAGAACCAAATTCAATTTTGCTTGGATCTCTTCAAGTTTCATTTTGGGGAATAGAAAGAAATCACAGGAGGCCAAGTCAGGCGAGTAGGTGGGGAACAGTAATCATGTTGTTTTTTGTTAGGAATCCCCTCACATCACATCAAGTTAGGTTTATACAAGGTGTTGTATGGTACATAACAGTTTCTGTTCTTCCACATCTTCACATTTGTACCTCACAATTTTCTCCCCTCAGCTGCGTCGTCTAATCGAAGCAAATTTTCTACCTCACAGTCTGACCAGGGTGGAAGAAACTCCCTTATGCACAATTCTTCATAGGACTGCAGTGTCTCTATGTTGCCAGCTGAACGGGGTCGGCTTGTTTCGGAAATTGGTGATTTCATTGTAAAGATTTCAGGGTCATAACTCCACACCCATGATTCATATCTAGTTGTGACCTTGGACAGGGAGACAGGGTCATTTCAAATTTTATTGCACTTAATTGTACACCTGAACTTAGTCTTGTTAATCATCATTCATGGGATGAGGAACAAACTGTGCCACCACCACTTGTTCAGCTCATCTTCCAGAATGTGTTGAAGTTTAGTATAACAGCCCAACACAATAACAAACATCATGGATGGTCTGCTCTATCTGCAAGGATAGCATCCCGTATTTGCACTCTCATTTCCGGATCTGTGCATGATGACGATTGATCCTAATGTTTGTCATCCACCAATTCCTAGCCATCTTTGAAAGGTTTAAACCACACAAATTCTAATGCTTCCCTAATAATTGCTCACTGGTGGGTTTCAGCTTTCACAGTTCTAATGAGTTTGTAACAGAGTTCATCATTAAATTTCAGCTTCTTAATATCAGTTATTTCGAAATTCCAGAAACACAAGAAAGACTGTATCAAGAAATGAACAAAACTGAAGAAACACATTCACTAATAAAGGGGAGTTGGCAAACTAACCAAGGCACCAAGTGGTGAAAGTTTGTACCTCTACGGGTTTGCATTCAATATTCATATTATTAGAAATTTTTAGGAACCAACTCGCATTAGATGTCTAAATAATAAAAATACAAATGTGGTTTACATGAATATTTTCGTTTTTTTCATTACATGTATTTTTAAAAATATACAACACATTTTTATATATATATATATATATATATATAGTATATATATATATATATATATATATATTTATTACATATATATATATATATATATATATATATATATATATATATATATATATATATATAGAAAGAAGAGTTATATATATATATATATATATATATTTATAAGTATATATATATATATATATATATATAAGGTGTGTGTGGCTGTGACGTATGGTCCATCTAAGGGAAACGTTGAAGAAAGTACGATTTTTTGGGATAATTTGAATGATGTTCTTGATGCAAGTGGGAGTAGGAGTTTCAGATTGATAGTGTTGGGGGACCTGAAATGGTTGGATAGGTGTTCAAAAAAGGATGGTATAACAGGCAGGTCTTGGGGTTCGGGAGAAAATCAGAATGGTAGGAAGGTGATTGATTCTTGTGAAGAGAGAGGTATGTGTGTGAGTACACTCTCTTTAAACACAAGAGTATCCATGGGCATACTAGAGTTGGTGGTAAGGTAGAGATGGTATCATGGAAAAGTATGGGATTGATTTTAGTTGGTGAAGAAGGAGAGTATAAGTATGTGTTGGGATGTTAAATCAGTGAGGGGTTTAGAATGGGATTATTGATCATTATGTTGTTCTATGTAAAATTGGGTTAGTGGGGGCTTGATGGAGAGGAAGGTGATAATAAAGAAGTAGGTAAAATTAAGAGTGAGAAGTTAAGGAAAAAAGGTTTTAAGGAAAAGTATATAGAGCGCTCAAAAATCAAGTTGAATGTGAACAAGTTGATACTGAACAAATCTAGGGGCAAATGAAGGAAGCAATTGTTAGTAGTGCAAAGGAAGTATGTGGATGTGCTAAAGTAGGAAGTAAGAATGTTAACAATGAATGGTGGAATGAAGAGGTGATGAAAGCGGTTGAAAGTAATAAAAAGCGTGGTTGAATGTACTAAAGCAAATGATGAAGTTTCAAAGAAAGATGCTTGAATTATATAAGGATGAGAAAATAGAAGTACTAAAAGTTATATACGTAGGAGAAAATAAGAGGTTAAATGAACAGTTTGAAAGGAGGATGAATTAGGACTTAAAAGGGAATAGGAAGCTCTTGGAAGGGAAGTGTTTTGAAAGGTTAAGAAATGAGAATAAGGATCTTAATAGAATAATGAATAGGGATGGTGCTTTGTAACTGATGAAATGGATGTGAGGGAGTGTGGGAAAGAACACTGAAAATCTGCACAATATTAACAGTAATGATGAGGTGTTAGTGAATGTGTGTGGTTTTGATGGTGCAAGAAGGAATAGGTATTTTGGGGATGAGGTTATTAGTAAGGAGGAGGTAATGGGTAGAGTGAGAAAGTTGAAGAATGGTAAATCTGCAGGTATAGATGAAATTACTAGTGAAATGATCAAGAACGGAGGCGAGATGGTGATTGATTGGATTTGGAAGTTGTGTAATAAAGCGTTTATGGAGGGTATAGTTCCAAGGGATTGGAGGAGAGCGGTAATAGTACCCTTATATAAGGGTAAGGGAGAAAAGGGGAACTGTAGAAATTATAGGGGAATAAGTTTATTGAGTATTGTAGGAAAGGTATATGCTGGTATTTTGGTCGAAAGAGTGCGTCGAGTGACTGAAGGGACTGATTGGTGAAGAACAAGGTGCGTTTAGAAGTGGTAGATGATGTGTGGATCAAATCTTTACATTGAAACAAATGATTGAGAAAATGAGGGAGAAGAAGAATAAATTATTTAGGTTTTATGGATTTGCAACAGGCGTATGATAGAGTTAATAGGGAAGCTTTATGGTATATGGTGTTGGTGGTAGGCTTCTTGAATGGAACTGGCAAGTACAAATACTGCTAGTGAAGCGTGTAAGAATAAATGGTGTCAATGGTGATTGGTTTAGGATTAATAGCGGAGTGAGACAGGGGTTGTGTTATGTCTCTGGTTATTCAATGTGTATATGGATGGGTTATGAAAGAATTCAGAGGTGGGATGGCAGGAAATGGTGTTAGAATGATGGAGAATGGAGAGAGTGAGGGTGCCCTACCTATTGTATGGATGATTTGGTTCTGTGTATCGAATCTGAGAGAGTTGGAGAGGATTGGTGGAGAGATTTGGCAGGGGATGTAAAAGGAGGGGTCAGCAAACGAGATGGGCAGTAAGGTTATGGTTGTGAGTGAGGACAGTCCCTCAGTGTGAAGTTATGTTAGATGATGAAATATTGAGCAAGTGTCTGAGTTTTTCTAAAATATTTAGGTATGTGTTGGATGAGAAGGGAATGGATGATGCAGGAGTGTAGGAAAGTTGTGAATGGCAGGAAGGTATCTGGTGCAATAAAATCTTTGGTGAATGCAAGGGACTAAGTCTTGAGTGCGCTTAGAGTCTTGCTACATGTGAGGGCAAGGTTAAGTCTGTGTTATTGTATGGGTAGTGAGACTAAGTGGTCTGGAAATAAGAAGTATAGATCTAAAGTTCAATGTGTTCAGATGGACAATCTTAGGGGCATTAGGTGTGAAAAGAATTAATAAAGTGAGGAAATGAACGTATTAGAGAGTGGTGTAGTGTGTGAAGAAAGGGGCAAATGAGTAGAATAAATGAAAGTATGTTGAGATGGTTTGGCCATGTGGAAAGGGATGAATGAAAGTCGGTTGGTTAAGGGATGTATAGTGGTGAGTGTAGTTGGGAACCGACCGGCTGAGACCGAAGAGAAAGTGATTGAGTCGGTGAACGAATGTCTGAAGGAGAGAAATGTGAGTTTGGCAGAGGCGAGAATAAAGGTGCATGATAGGAGAGAATGGCGTTGTTTTGTATGGGGGCGTATGGTTGTGGGCCCACCTGGGCTAGGGGATGAACCCTTACATTGACGATTTACCATAGTGAGGGTCCGTCGCGGGTCCCATGATGCTCTAGGTGGATTTCTTCTGTCTGTGACGAAGCCTCACTAATTAATGGTACAGAGGGGGCGGTAAGGCTGGGCTTTCTTTTCGACGTTTGTCATGTTCTCCTACTGCTTTTCTTTTCCGATGCTTGTACAGCACCTTACCCCCAATCTTGGGGCAAGAGGAAGGTGAAGAAAGAAAGAAAGAAAGAAGATATATATATATATATATATATATATATATAGCATATATATATATATATATATATGTTATATAGATATATATATATATATATATATATATATATATATATATATATATATATATATATATATATATATATACGGTATATATATACGGTATCATATATATATATCTACATATAGACATATAAATATATATATATATATATATATATATATATATATATATATATATATATATATATATATATATATATATATATATAAATATATATATATATATATATATATATATATTGTACAGTACTGTGCTGTATTGTACTGGTGCATTGATATGGGCTCTTTGTTTTTGACAGGATTTTTCAACTCTACAACATGCAAGAAGACTGTTCTACCCTGCTCTGTAGTCTTAAAGTGATCTTACTTTTTATTCTGCTGAAGTTACAGTTAGCTAACAGTATGCATTCATGCTTTCAGGCAAACAGTTTTTCACTATCATCTCCCAATTTTTTTTGTTTACTTTTAGAATAGCAGAAAATTGAGACAGTTAGAAGATACATGGGCCTATTAAGACTGTCCCAGTCTAAAGATGTAACCAATTGTTGCTATTCCCTTTGAATGGCCAGTTGTAGGTCCAAATTCACATCATAAAAATAACCAACCTAATGCCAGAATTACACGTGCAACATGCTAACTTTATAATATATACAAATTAGTCATTTAGGTAACATGCAGTTTATTAACCCAAATTATGAACAATTGTCACTAAGCTAACTTGCAAAATGCAATCACCAATACCCCAAAGGATTGTCAAAAATACATGGCCTTTAAAAGCTGGGTCAATCATACTATGCCTTGATCATCCATATATTGTTCCAACGTTTCCTTAAATGTTGATAGAGTTAGTATCAATAATATCTTGTGGAAATCCATTCCAAAAATTAACCACTCTGCTGCTGAAAATACTTTTTCAGATCTAGATGGCATGCTTCTTCTTTATCTTTTTGTCATGACCTTTGGAGGGCTATTGTTATCTAATGTAAAGAACTTTCTCACATTTACATCGTCAATTGATGCAAATATTTTGAAAAATATCTATCTAAGAAATCTCTTTTCTACGAAAACATTCCTAACTCCTTCAGCCTCTCCCTGTAGCTCTTACAGTCAAAGCCAGAAATCATCCTTGTTACTCTATGTTGCACTTTCTCCAGAATATGTATGTCTTTTTTTAAATAAGGGGCCCAAACTTGTGCACAGTACTCTAATAATGGCCTAAACATAGCTATTATCTTGAAAACTATTACCCAATCTTACTCAGTATACATTGAAAATATTAACTAATTCCTTATCTGAACTTACTAAATTTTCAATAATTTTAAAATTTATGGCTTTTCTTAAATAAGGGACCCAAATTTGGTGCACATTACTCTAATACTGGCCTATATATATATATATATATATATATATATATATATATATATATATATAAAAAAAAAAAAAAAAAAAAAAGGTCATTATTGCTATTCCTTGATAAATTAATTTCCTCCAGAAAAACAGGTTTTAGACGATAATACAAACCATAGATCAAAATGGGCTATACTTAAAAATTATTTTAGATTATTTTTGTTTATATTTAATGTACAACTAATAAAATTTCACATATAATTGGAAAAAATTTGTATCATCATCTATAACTTAAAATAAATAAATAATTAAGTGAGCACATACCCTACATTCAGAATTCTAAGTTTGTTCAGTGATGATATAGTCGTAGGAAGTTCTTCTAACCAATTATTAAAAAGATTCAATATTTCAAGATTAATCAAGTTGGCAATTGCAGGGGGAACAGAAATCAACTTATTATGAGTTAATGTCAGTCTTGTGACATTTTCCATAGACACTGGAAGAAAAATTATTAATAATTTGGATGTTATAAAATTATTACATATATATATATATATATATATATACTGTATATTTGATAAAAAATAAAATAAAAATAAATTAGAATGATATAAGTCATTGTGTTAATGCTTCTGCAATTAAATAATTTACAGTTTTTGATATTTTCAAATCAATGAATTACATTACTAGGTTGTAATTAAAACAATTAAATAAATTGGAGGATCAATTATTATAAATCTGCTAAAATTGATTGTTTTAAGAAACTATAGCAGAAAAAAGATATGTAGAAATAGATCCGGAAAAGTAAAACTTAAGATAAATGCTTTAAGTTATCACAAATCTGGGAAGGAGCATATTTTTGGAATTTGGGAATCCTACCTGATCCTTATGACATTACATTATTTAATATAGCAAAACCAATCACAAACATGACTTGCCTAATACTTTTACTTGTTAAATTAGCAAACTCATATAAAACTTAAAAATTAAGATACTAAACTGTAATCATTAGCACAAGCAGAACTTACACAATCCAGGAATGTCTTCCAAAGATGTTATTTGCTTGTCCTGAAGATCTAATTCTGGATTGCCAGTTTCTTTGGCTTCTTCTATGGTTTTTCGAATCTATTCCTAGCAGGAAGGTTGAAAAACACCTCAATTCGGGCTAATATGTCCCGTTGCGCAAGTGCGAGCTTCTGAGAGATGTGCTGTCTTCTGAGCTCGTCTTTGCCTCGTGTCCTCAGTATTGTGGGATGGAGCCCCATCACTTCATCCTTGTAAATCTATAAATAGTGGGTGTTAGCTTCATTTGTGTTGTATCCGCTGAACGTGCTTGGGTCTACGTTTTCTTAAAAACTTCTCTCTATTTCTTCATCACTATTCACTCCATATGCCAAAGACTTAGCCTCATTGCTTCCCCTCAAATTTACCATCAGACGTCCCGTCCCTATTCAAGCAAGAGCGAGAGTGTGATGTGTGCACGCTAGAAGGGCCAAAATTAGCTACGCTGAGAAGGGCCCCCCTTGGATCAAACTAGCATCTGATCTTTCGTCGAATTTCTTTGAGGCATGTGTATAACTTAGTGAGGGTGTTCGAGAGTAGCGTGTCAGAAAGCGTAGAGTGGCGCGGGCCATCTTTGTCCAACATCCACTAATCTTTAACGGCTGGGTGTGCTCATAAGCAGCTGAAAACACATAACTCAAACCTTTTGTCTGTGGTGTGCGCAGATATCGTTAGTTGCGGCGTTAATTAAACAGTTCAGTATGAATTCGCGCTTTCTAGAAGAGCAAGCTGCGGAAGAAAGAGCTGGAGTTCGAGCCCGCGAGTGCGAGAGTAGTTCGGACGCGCTGATCCTTCGATGTGGGATATGGGTATAGGGGGAATAGTTCGCCCTTGTATAGGAGTGTGCGTCAGCGATGCTGAGTGTAGTCGCACGTCACGAGCTGCGGAGTCTGTGCGAAAGTAGTGGTGTGATGGTGTCTACGGACTACGAATTGTTGCTGTTACTCTCTTTAGTTCATCATATATCTAAACGAACAAATCTCTGCTAATAACTCGTTCAAATGTCGACATACCTCCTCCATTAAATGCGTTCTCACACCTTTGCGTGAGATCAGGTGCTCATATTTCTACCGACTATAAAACACTTTTGGCAGCAGTAGTCTTGTAATAACACAGCCGATATTTTAATGTTGTATAATCACGAGAGAAAGTTGAGATTGTGTGTAAGAGGCGTGTAGCGATATGCCATGTGCGTACTATTTTTATTGAGAAAAGTGTTGAGGAGAGGGGAGTGGTGGGTTGTGGGGTGGGGTGTGTTTATAGTAGGGTATATTATATTATAGTATCATTATATATATATATATATATATATATATCATTAGTATATATAATATATATATATATATATATATATATATATTAAAGGGGTAGTGTAGTGGTGGTATATATATGTATATATATATATGATGTGGTGATAGTAGTGAGTATATATATATATAGGTAGGTGAGGGGTGAGTATATATATATATAATATATAGAAATAGGTAGGAGTGGTAGATGATGAATATGAGGTGTGTGAGTGGTAGTATGTAGGTAGTTTATAATATATATATATATATATAAGTGAGGTATATGTTATATATATATATAAAGTATGTGATAGTGAGTATATTATTATAATATATATATGAGGGTGATGATATATATTATATATATATATATATTTAGGGTAGTAGGAATATATAGTGATGTAGAAGTTAGATGAGGTGTACCGATACCAGAGAAAGAGGCCATACCGACTGCCATACTCTATTTTTTTAGGTGGCGTACCGATACAGATACCGATACTTTAATTAAATTGAAAATGGAAATAAAATAAAAATAGACATTTGGTGTTACTGCTATGCAACTCAGGATTGGATTCCCTGTACAGCCCTATCTATGTACATTTATTTCATATTTGGTTGTGCCCAAAATATATTTATTTTATAAAATTAACAATAGTATCTTTAAGGAAATAATAAGTACAAAATAATATTAAATTGTAGCTTTTCGATGGGGGTGTCGTGTTTATTCTAAAACATTCCCATTCGATTTTCAAGTAAGTAGTAGATCTAATAGCTGACTAGCTTTTAGGGTGTTTAAGCAGGAATTTCAATTTACAGAAGTTTCTCTTAACTTAGCTACAATATCAAAAATTAAATTATGAAAGAAGAGACCTCCTTTAATCAGCTGAGTTAAAACAGATAAAAAAGAAGAACAACGAAACTGGATGAATAAAATAATAGTCCAAGTAAAGAGATAGGATATCGATGTCGAGAAGCGTGCGAGATTGCAAAATCTGCCAAAGGGGGTGACATAAAAGGAAAAACAAAAACAAAATACACTAGTATACTGGCGAGAGCCTGTTCCTGTTTGGGTGTTTACATTCTCACCTACATTAAAAATACGCTTGCTCTCGACTGATGAGGGGCTGATTAATATTTGCTTGCAAGCACTGATAATTATGGAAACCTTGGCCCATTTTCATGCCACCACATGGAAGGATTCTCTTTTGTAGGGCAGCATTCTCCATGTTTTTTCGTAGGAGCTTCATCTCTCTGTCGACGAAGATGAGATAGGGAGTGTGTAAATGATGCTGCCGGGGCGGTGTGGATGAAGAGGTCTGTTTCAGTGTGTTTGCGATGAGGTTCCTTGGTGTGATTCCTTTGAAGGTGAATGAGATGTCAATGCAATTTCGCACATGAACCATCCAATGTCTAAACATATCCAAATCCTCTTCATCGTCAGTAGGTTTATTTGCTGAAAGCCACGCTTCGTTACCACTATCAGTGCTGTTGTCAGGGGTTGCTGATAAGGCGCTGCTTCCACTTCTTGAATTCTTTTTTTTTTTTGTCAAGGCGAGAAGCTAGTGAGAGAGCGATGTCTGAGAGAGAGTGGGCCGTAATGCATTCTTGTGGGGTTTCAGCTAGCTTAACAAATTCTTATTAGAACCTTTTATTTAGTTGTAATGGGACGATTAAGAATTTTTTGACAATGACGACGACGCTGACAATTATAGATTATTTTGACGATGAAAACACGATTAAATGAAAAGTATATTTTAAAATTCTTTCTATTATTTTAATAAATTTAATAAAATCTTATAATAAG
Source organism: Trachelipus rathkii (assembly GCA_015478945.1). Lineage (NCBI taxonomy): Eukaryota > Metazoa > Arthropoda > Malacostraca > Isopoda > Trachelipodidae > Trachelipus > Trachelipus rathkii. The sequence continues at coordinate 22,238 of JABUQX010089327.1, read as the reverse complement.
GAATAATTTAAATTAGTGTTTTCACTTCATTCTTAATTTAATATGTGTGTAGAGAGTGAGCGATTGAAGTGAAGACCGATTTAATACATAGAAGGTTTTACTGTTATGCATTTTACCTCCGGTTTTTGTGTTCTACATCTCCTCCTCTCTCTTCATCCTCCGTACATCCCTAATATAATATATATATATATACTATATATATATTATATATATATATATAAGAGTGGTGAATATATATAATATATGTATAGTATATTATATATATATATATATATATTATATATTATATATAATATATATAATTTAATATATATATATATATAATATAATATATAAAATTTAGTGATGCAGCAGATGTTATTTTTTTCCGGATGCGGATGCGGATTGCGGATGCGGATGTTTGATTTTTAACATCCGCGGATGCGGATGCGGATGCGGATGTTTATATATATATATATATAGTGAGAGTATATATAGGAGGGGTATATAATATAGTGAGTGTAGAGTGTAGGTATGGGGTATATATATATATAGAGTTGTGGTATATATAATATTAGGGGTGAGTGGTAGGGTAGGTTATATATATATTATATATATTTAGTTTTTAGAACAATCTATTTAGATATAATCTTATCGGGTGCGGGAGACATGACCAACTCAAATGCACTCCACCAACTCTCTTCCCCAACCTCCGACCTAATGAAAAGAGATTTTTCAATGGATTATATACCTTTTTGCACTAGTAGTATTGAAATTCAATATAGGAAGGTTGTGCTTTGGAAACATTAATTTTTCTGCCTTTTCTGACTGAGAGTCATATTTCTATTTATAATCGATATATAGCCACGCAGATTAAATACTCTTCATTTGAGCATACTAGTGATGACAGGCGCAGAGTGTGTGCGCGTTGTTCAAGTTTACTTAAGGCGTGAGTAAACATTTTTGTTTAAACTTTCCACCAACTGATAGGATCATTATTTGTAAAAAATTGTTTCTTTGTGTAGTTTTCAATCATTGCACTTCCTCTTTGGAATGCGTGGTGTTTCTCTCAATACATGGAATGTAGAGAATTCTTCCAGTGAATCTGTTATGTGAGGGTGACGGTGGGGGGGAGGAAAGGTGTGTTGTTCTGTAGTTTCGCTTTTTTCCTTTGTAAATGGTTGGTGAATTAATAAAATTGGTCGGGTGGAGTGTAGAGTGTGTGTTTCAACTGGGCAACACAAAAGTGTACGATTTAACTTGCTCTTAATATTGTGTTTACAAAAACAACTGCTTTATAACGGGGATTAAGTAAGTTTGCAATAGTATGAAAGTCATTAAATTCCACAGAGAAGCGTTTTTTTAACTAATTTAACATTCTTTCAGTTCTTTATAAACCGTCATCATTTTCATTTGAAGAATGGTTGTTCAAAATGCTCCTTAGCGTTGAGATTAAAGGTATTACAACGGAGACAGAAGCTGTAGAGGCCCTGACGGTTATTTTTTGGGGGGGGGGGCCGGGCGGGGGGCGGGGGCGCGGGTGGGGGGGGGCCCCCCGCAACTTTGCGAAGATGATATTATGCTTTTACATCAAATTATAATTTAACTTTCATTCTCCTTGAGATCAAGAGTCATCATTACACAGTTGAGTCGAGTCAAATGTCTCTCTCTCTCATTTAAAGTTTGCGTCAGATTCATCATAAGTTTTTATGTATAAAATTCTTAATGATAAATCTCGACAATAAAATCCGCGCAACATCCGGCAGGGGCAAAGGCCGGATGCGGATGGCGGTATTCGGATCTTTAATTATGTCGGCATGCTCGCGGATGCGGATAGTTACCTGCATCACTAAATATATATATGAGTGAGTATTAGTACTTTAGTAGTAGTGTATGATATATTATATATATTATAGTAGGTGGGGGGTGAGTAGGTGCTGAGTATAATATAGTGGGGGTATTATAGGGTAGGATGGAGGTATTATATAGTACTATATATTATATAGTATATATATATATATATATATATATATATATTACAGTTTGATCACCACCACTCACGGACAGAGAGAGACTTATTCAAGGAAAGGGTGTTGTACACTACAAAAGTTCACCATCTAACGCAAATTACGCAGATTAGCACAGTGCAGGCTTTTTAAAGTGAGGTAGATTAATTTCAGCAGGAAAACAGAGAGGAAGAGAGAGAATTCCACAAACTGAGTTGGCAGAAAGAAGAAAGCACCGCCCGTATGCAGACTAGCCTGGAGTACTGATATGATGCGTGTGCGAGCAATACTTCCATGTGCAGGACACCCAGCACCCTTTGTGCTGAAGGGCGTCGAAAGGTAGTGGTACGCGAGTGGTAAGTTCAATTGAGCACTTACCAATTATAGACATATATAAAAAATATAAAACTTCCTCTCCAAATAGAATTGGTCAAGTGAACTGAAAGTAACAGAAGCAGTTTATAACCTTTTGGCCATAACTTGACCCTATCAAAAGCCGGTGAAAACCAGGGAGCCCCTCCCCCCAAAAAAAATGAGAGCAGAACTCCATACAAAGAACGGAGGTGCCGGGTGGGTGTGCGGTGAGTAAGCGGGAGTAGTGAGAAGGTGGTGAGGAGGTGAAAAATCCCGCAGTTTAAACAAAACTTCAGTTTCGTTTGAGCCTCCCTAAACCGTGAAGGAGGGTTGTGCGCGGAAGAGCATTTTTTTTTGTTTATGTTTGTATACCCAAGGATGTTTAATTGTCAGCAGGAGGAGGACGAGAGAACCGTCGAAAAGAGATAGGAGAATTAGAAGGGTGTGGCTAGGATATCGACTGATGAGATTTGTAGTTTAACGAATTGAATTTCACAAGATTCAGGTGTCCTTGGCCCCACAGGAAAATTCTATCCAGATCACCGAGAATAGAGTTGGAAATATTTAGGACGAGGAGGCAATTCTAGAAGTAAAGAGGGAGCAGATTGATATGAGTGTTAAGGAGGAGTGTGAGAGTGTGCGAGGCAACGGCAATATGAGTGGATAGATTAGAGGTGCGTGAAGAAGATCATTAATGCAAGTGTAGAGATGATAAATAGGAGAAAGACGAACCCTGAGGTAGTAGCGAGGTATGTAGTCATGAAGATAGAGAGAGGGTCGCCCGATCAACAAGCGAAGCCGATATTGAAACATTTGAAAGAAGCAGACATAATAAGCAAGAGAAGGAGGAAAGCAAAAAGTGAGGAGCTTGAGGAGCAGTCACGGCGTGGCCATACCGGTCCAAATGCTTTGGACTATGTCAAGCGCTACACGAAAGTCTCCCCGTAGTTCCTAATGTCGGAAAACCATAAATCCGTTGAAAAGGAAAGTATATCGCCAGTAAGACCTCGAGCGCCGAAACCCGAAAGCCGTATTGCCGATCGGAAAGAAGGATAATCCAATAGCTAATAATTATTAAATTCAAAACTAAAATTATGAAGAAAGCTATAGGGCATTAGTTAGAAGGATCAGAGCGGCTTCCTCTTCCTCGTTTTCGGAAATTAACTTGGAACAAAAAGGTATGCTTAAACACTTGAGGGTAAAAGTTTCTTAGTATGAAAATAGAAAAAATAGGGGGGGTTGAACGAGTGCGTCCGTCAGCACGGAAGCAAACTCCTCAAAACGGGAAGGAAAATACCATTCCGGGCCAACCGCCACATATTCCTAAAACATTAAACACACATAATAACGATATTAGTTAAAGACAAATAGTCCAGCAGAAGCCACCAGCTACGCCATCACCGATCAAATGAATTACACTTGTAGGACACCTGAGAGGAGAAGGAGGAGGAGGAAGAGGAATGCCAGAATCGTCCAGGCTGTAGTTAGAGGAAAATAGGAGGCCAAAAAGATTGGCCTTTTCAGTTGGATAGTTAGCAACAGAACCATCAGAGTGAATAAGAGGTGGAAATACAGATTTACAGAAGTTTTTGAGATGTTTTTGGCAAGAGGCCAGAACGATTTGTCAGTAGGAGAACAATTGAGGTCTATGGGGCACTGGTTAAGATAAGTGTCGTCTCGTCGAAGAGTATCCCTGCAACGATTTCTAGCTGAATGAAAAATTAGGAGGTGATAGTGAGAGATGAGATTTTTTCACTCCCGATTTACGCCCTGTTCTCTGCCTGAATGCCAGCGGAAGAACGAAGCGGCGGATCGAACCATGGGATGGAGAATAGAAAGATTTAGTTAAAGAAGAATAAACTGCTTATTCCATCAACGATTACAGCTCCCACCTTATCGGCAGAAGCAACTTCAAAGACAAAGCAGTAACTCCAATTAGTACTTAGGCGTAAAAGCGACCAAGACCCACAATCAGCCCATCAAAAGTACCAGAGAAAAGGCGGTATAGGACCAAGTGGAGTGTTGAAGAAAAAAGGTATGTAATAAAAATGATAGATTAAGGTTTTGGTCAGAGGCTTTTTTTTTACCCCAATAGGAAGCGAAGGGGGTGTATTTTATATGTGAGAAGACTAGTTGTGAAACATAGTTCAGGTTGTGTTCAAGAATTGAGTTTCGGACGATACAGGATGGGGGGTGTGGTGGTGGGGTTCCCTAATTAGTTGCTCCAGATCTTTCAGAATGCTGAATGATTCAGTCCCTCCCCAGCCCCCTTCCCACCTAGGATCAGAGGAGAGGAGCCGAAACCATTCAGTGTTCTGACAGTTGAAATCCCCTATAGTAGAGGATGGGGTAGGAGGGTAGGGTTAGGTATGTGAGGGAGCGGAGTCTCGCCGGAAGTAGTTAGATATTCCAAAAAAGCTGAAATCTGTTCTGTTGGAAAACAGTAGGCGAGGGAGTAGCAGCAAGATTATGAGTAGAAGGTGAGAAAGATTTTAAGTCACCAAAATCGAAGTGAGGAAGCTGTCAATCTTGTAGAGTCGTGTTGCATTTCTTTTCCCATCCCACAGAGTCCAATCGTTAAGAGGAACATGTAAGTTATTGGAAGTGAACATGATTCAGAGAATTCTGAATTATCTGGGTTCAGGACAAGAGCAAAAGGTCCGGGAGGAAGACGAAGAAGGTGGAAAGTGAGAGTGACAATTAATATAATTATAATAATAAATAATAATGAATAATCAATAATTTTGGTGATAAGTTATAATAAGTAATAAAATGGAAATAATAAAAATATAAAATATACAATATTGAGGTTAAAATTTGATGAAAATATGATAGATGATAATGATGATGATAATGATAATAATTGAATGAGTGGAGGATAAGCATCAATGAAAAGGAGATGAATCAGATGAAGTGAGATGAATAAAAAAAAAATAGACATACTAAAGAATAGTAAAAATAATAAGTGCTCTTTTTTCGAAGTCAATGGCATAATTTGATACTTGATTAATTAAAATAATTACTCTCTGGATTAATAATAATGATTTATTTAGATAATAAAATAATTCATGTTCCTTTTATTTTTCAACTAATATTTTAGTGTGAGTGGAGAGTGTTATAGTAAAGTATCTTTTCAAAAACATTATTTAAAGAAAAAGGATTAATATACGAGAAGGGATAGCGAGATGTGATGAAGAGGTGTTGTAGTACTTTTAAATTTAAGATTCTTAAATTATGATGCAGAACCAATCTTTTCTCCAGTTTACTGGTTGATAATATTTCTCACTTAATCGCAAAATAATAGGCAGAAATTTGCCATGAGCGAAGAGCGAGTGGGAGCGTATGAATGAGAGATGAGAGGATTATGCCGTTTGATGACGGGATGTACTAGTTATCGGTGCTGCATAGCAGCCTGTATATCGAAACTAGATTTATTGAATCTAAAATAAAAATTCTCATTAATTCTTCACCCAAAAGTAAGAAAGTTCGTCGGCATTATTTGGCCAATTTAACCGATACCCCACAAAATGGCCATGCTGCCTATACGATACCGATTACTATCTGTAAATCCGCTAATACTAATATATATAGTGAGGAGAGTAGTAGTGAGGTAGTGTAGTAGTAGGGTGAGGGTATATATATATATTATATATATATATATATATAATATATATATATATATATTTATATATATATTATATATATATATAATATAATTATATATATATATATATATATTAGAGAGATATATATTATAATATATATATATTTATAGAGAATATATATATATATATATATATATAGTATAGAAAAAATAATATATATATTATATATATATATATATAAAATATATATATATATATATATATATATATAATATATATTATATATGATATAATAGTGAAGGTATATTAGTAGGGTATATATATATACAATATATATATATAAATATATATATATATATAGGTGGAGTGAGGGGATATATATATATATATATATTATAGGGTGAGGGAGAGGATGGGGGGTGGTATATATATATATATAAGGGGTGTGAGGTATATATATTATATATTATATATTATATTATATTTATATATATATATATTTATTGGCGCATTCACAAATATTGAAAAATAAATTATTTGCATTCGCACTAGGAAAGACTGGGGAATAGGAGAGGAGATGGGGAATGTTCTCGATGGAAACTTGTTAGAAAAATTTAACAATTTTGTGAAAGCGGGGCGAAGGAAGGAGGGGGGCGATTGGGGGGGCGTCAGATTTGTATGGTTTGTAAGTGAGATGTGTGAGTCACAACGAATCTTAGCAATATTAATACTTTGATAGCTATACTTGTGGGGTATATTCGCCGAAACCAAGCGGATGGTGAGGAGTCAATTCCCCCAAATGGTATCCTTATCCAATGTGGTTTGGGATAGCTTTGATATTGGCTGTCCCATGACAACGGCAAACCGTCCATGTTGCAATCGTGTATATTATCTCGGAAAGGAAAATAACATCCAGTTTTGCAACTATTTAAGCAGCAAAAAAACAAGGAAAATGTTAGAAAGAAAATGAGTAAAAAAAGTCAAAAAGTTGCTACATTTTAGCTTTTAAGAAGAATCAGATTACTGGTTATGAGAAACTATAGTGGTATAAAATACAAATATTATGGGACAATGAGACGAAGAAAAAAATCATATTAAGATTATATGAATATATTATAAGTTATAAATTTACAGAAAAATATATAGTCAATAGGAAATGATCTATGTCTGAGTACAATCATCAGATATTATGAATAAATTACTTGTGGATTTATATATTCTATGTAGCTATGAGTAAAAGGTAGTCGGTCAATCTTTTCAACACATTCTCAAAAGCTAAAAATTAACTACAGAGATATTATATTATTGGAAAGAAAAAATATTAATGTAATATAGATGTATATAAACATATTATAAGTTTTACAGTAGGAATTAATACCTCTATATACTAAAATATAATACTATCTGCAATGTTAGGTCTTGCTCTCACACCAGGAATCGCAGAGATCGGTAGTCACAATAGACGTCGAATCAGCAATTTACTTGCACTTGTACTCTCCTGTGACAGACCATTGACCAATTAGATACATCTACTTATGCGTATACACTGAGTGGTGAAGCATGACTGCCACGAGTTATTATGTTATTGTATCGCGTTTGCCTCTGCTGAACCTCTCGCATTCGCAAACATAATCAAAACTGCTTAAACTGTTAGAACCGGGTGAATATCTCTGTGACGTATTTAGTGCGAATGTTGCATGGCAAGACAGCTATATTCGGCGAGACTACTCCCATGACTGTGATGAGTTTTCACCCTTCGTTCTCTTGTGGCGATGAGTAATTATGCTCTTCAAGTTTGTCTTCGCGGTTCATCCATAAAGCACTTCGGTGAACGAGAAGCAATATGCTATAATGCCAATGAATATATTCGTGTGTCTCCTTCTATCTTGAAGTACTCCAACGATGCAGTGAACTAACACAAGTCCAATCAAGTCATGATATTCATACCAGTCTAAACATGACGCAAGATACTTCTCGACATACATCACGACACAAACCAGAGAAGTCACACTCGACCCAGTGGTCTCTACTACAAGGGCCAAAATCTAGATCGAGCCCTCAATCGTGCTGCAGAGCTAAGTGCCTGCGGGCTAGCCACTTGAACTCATATATACTGGAATCAAATAGGTTAAGGGCTCTTAAGTAAAGACAAAATAATATATAAGACCAAAATGAAACAGTCAGATGGTTACAAAGGATCACACGGTGGTAAACATTAGACCTGCAAAACGTATATGAATCAAATGATGACAGATATGTAGTTAAATAACTCTACAAATTGTAGTTAGAATAGTTATATGCAAAGATAATACTGATAATTAGAAATACTCTCTGCCTGTTTATGATGATTAAAATAATAACAAAATTATGTGCTATCCCATCCATGACAATTTACATATACTAACACATTGTAATCATTAGTATTACTCAGAAATAATTTAAAGATATACATTATGATAATACAGCAAAACACTTGTTAAGCCATACCCTTAGACATAATTACTCTGATGAGTAAAGTATTAAATATTCGATCAAAACAATAAAACAGTAAGTCAAGGAATAAAATTATGATGAGGAATTAATATTAGTATGTAATATAATTAATGAAGCACTTATTACGTACTTTACCTACATAAATTTATGGATCGGTTACATTATTGATAATTATATACATTATTAATAGAAATAATATATATATAATATAAAATATATAAATAAGGATAACAGAATTAACTGTTAGATTGTAAGTAAATGTAATGAAATCATTATTAATATATATATATATTGTTATATTACCTAATTCATACGTTAATTGTATGATAAAAACCTCTGAATAGATATCAGCAGTGTATTCGAAAACTAACATACGTAACTAATCCTAACATTCATTATATTATTCCTTATGATCATTAACAATATAAACAAATAACCTACTTTATCAAAACCCTTTCGCTTAATCTCTCTGTATTCATGGATGAATCTGTAGCCAATACATCTACTGAAGGGTATGTAGTCTAGCCCGCGCAATCATTACCTTACCATCATCCCCTCATCCAACCTCTCCTATCCTAATTCATCTCTCGCCAACACCCTACCTACCTCCACACTCAACCCTCTCTCATCCAGCATTTCCTTTATTCCACCATCCACCTCTTACTTTTTCTATCCCCCTTCCTCTCTATCCTTAATTCCATCACTCCGCCTTACCCAAATACTCTCACTAATACACACCTTCTATTCCTTCACCCATTCACTCATCCAATCAACAATCTATAACATCCTTCTCCTCTCCTCACCAAAACCATTATCATATCAATAATCTCCTCATTATCATTCACCTATAATCCTATAAATCCTATCATTACTTAAATACCACCTAACATATATACTCACATTCACAACTCTTATATATATATCACTCACAAACATTATCCTCAATCTTACTATGACAACATTCAATCACCCAAGTTACACCCATATTAATATAGCACCGCTGATAACAAAATTTTTTACAATATATAATAATTTAATACTTAATATTAATTAATATAAATCCCTCCCCTTTCACACCCATATAATTCCCTCAAGACCATACTTAATAATTGCTACTTCAAATTACCTCTCTTTTACATCTTGATATATCTATCTTATCACCATCCCCTCCTCATTCTCATTATACCTCTATATATATATATATACCCATAATACCATACATATTTTAATAATTAATTCTAAAATAAACCTATACTCTCTAAATACTACTAACCCCTACTACCTCTAATCTCAACTCACTCATTCACCTCATCATCTGTATTCCACCTACTCCACAATACACTCTACATTATATATATACTACTTCACCTGAGGATTTATCTTTAATACCTATCTATTTTATCCTATCACACTCTCTACTAATCTACCTTCAACTCAATAAATATATCACCTACTCTAAATTTTTATACTTCCACTAAATAGCTAGATCATCCGCAATAATAATATTACATAGGTCATTCACCCATCTATCACTCACCTAGAGTATCCATCAAATTACCATCTCCACTTACTCCACCTCCCTCATTCATCCACACAGACACTTTCTCAAAATATTAAATTTATTTAATTTTGAATAAGGTACTGACTGCTCATTTAAATAACAGTGTTTACTGCACCTTTGGACATAACGCTTCATACCCCTACTTAATTAACTCACTCATCACATAATTTTCATGCTTATTTCCTATAATAAAGGGTCCCTAACCTTTACCTAATTTACCCCCTACCCATATTCCCCAGCCCACCCTCCATAACCTACTCCTCTTCACTCTTATCCTATATATGCTCATTTCGCCAATGGCGTAGAAAAAAACATATACTACATATATTACACAACTCCACTTTCCCTTTCCATTTATATCTACTTCACAAGACATTCTCATTGAAATACTTGATCAGCACAAACGCCTCGGTCGACGAGAAAGCCTTTCCTCGGTGCATCAAAAGGCCCGCCACCACTCACCGCCACCGCAACCGCACCACTAATTTTTGCTCGTGCTCCGCACCGCACCAGGTCACTGTCATTTTCTTCGCACCGCACCGCACCACACCAGCTTCCCGAAATTTGTGTAGCGCACCGCACCAAAATGAGCGCACCACGCACCGCACCGCACCGCCCAACCCCGGTGCGTCGGGCCAACCTAGTCTAAAATTAACTTGTAATACTTTAAAAATGCTCAGAAAAGTTAAATTTTTTAAATAGATTTTTTTTTTTAAAAATAAAATATTATACCTGTCCGAATTATCTGTCTCTACTTATAATAAAAAGAACTAATTATAATAAAAAGGACAGTTCTGGCAACCTAGAGTTTAAGACCAAATGTGTCATTCTATCTAATATTATGCTTTTACGACTCCGTTCATTTGATTTTTTTTTTTTTTTTTTTTTTTTAATATATTGTACTATATGTTACTAAAAAGGAATTTCAGTGTAACGAGGGCATAATTCAAAAGTTCGAAATATTTTAAATATTTTTTTAAAAATACCCATTTATGTTAAAATTATTCAAAAATGAATATCGCGAAAGTACGGCCAATTTACGAAGAAACACCAATTACATATTTTGGAATCAGCGATTAAGCTTATTACAAAATGTAAGAGAAAGAAATAATATATATATATATATATATATATATATATAATATATATTATATATATATATATATATATATTATATATATATATATATATATATTATATATATATATATCATATATTATATATAAAGGATATATAAATTAGGGCTCGAGCCGATGGGGGACAGAGGGGGGGACGTTTTCCATACTCCGTAAGGGAAGGGTGGAGGAACCCCCGCAACACCCAAATACCAAAGAGCGGGAGTCCCGGAGACCCTCCCCGGGGGGGGAAAAATAGTCACTACCCTGTCGTTCCCGAAGGCCAAGAGACCCCGACTCCTGCCATCTTTGCGGTTTACCCGTGGGTATTCCTTTAGTTTGAAAACACCCCCAAGAAAATAAAAACCAAATATGTTCTACAATTTTTTTAAGAAATGACTTTAAAATATTTCGAACTTTGAGCATGTCCGTTACCACTTAAATTCATTGTTAGTATCATTCATATTCTAGCAATATATTAAAAAGCAAAAACAAAAAAAAATTAAAACTGACGGAGTCGTAAAACAGGAAAAGTTCTATATATTTTTGAATCATGTCCGTTACCACTTAAATTGATTGTTTGGATCATGATACTAGAAATATATTAAATAAAAACAAAAAAAATTCAAAACTGACGGAGAGTCGTAAACAGAAAAGGTCCCAATATTATAAATGTAAACATATATATATTATATATATATATATATATATATATATATATATAATTATATATATATATATATATATATATATTATATATATATATATATATATACCATTCTCATCTCTTCCAAGTTAAATCTTATACTCACCATTCATCAATTAGATTCTACCCAATACTACATTCCCTACAACATCATTAAAAAAATCACAAATACCTCTAATATAACTATCCACATCTCACTCCTATATCTTATATTTCTCGGCTTAGTAAAGTAAAGCAGAAGCTTCGAAGTGCATACTAACATATATCTCATACACGAGTACTCCTCCTCTAAAAGTAAGTAACGCTACTCACCCTCGTTCCTCTCCAGAATTATATAAAATGATCCAAAATTTGTTATTTTCACTCATTGCACTCCCCACACCTCATTAAAGTGAGACCATCAGGCGCAAGCCTTGAACACCACTATTTCAATGCATTGCTATACTACAGCACCTCTAGATCGGCGTAGACTTTCCTTTTTTTATGCTTAGTATAGTATAAACCACTTATATGAAAATTTCTTATCCATTTGTATATTCTAAATCCCTACTTTATTACCTCCCCATATTCTCCCCCCCATTATCCTCAACCTTGGATAATACCCTTATCTCTCACGCACTACCATCATCAATTATATACCTTCAATATAAATATTATACCCCACCATACTATTCCTCACCCTATCCTCCCCTCCTATTCATTCCCCTTCCCCTCCCTAACACTCTCATCCTTACACTACGCCATCTCTACCTTTTTTATTAACTACTTTTCACAGAAATATCTATTATCATTCACCTGTTTAATAAATATCTGCACTTTATTACAACCATCATATTATTATTACATTATCTACTTCTGACCCTTCTCCACCGCCCTCTTTGTCACTGTCCACTCTAAACTCACTTCTATTATTCCCCCCAACCTATTCCTTCTCCTATTACCCCAAACCATTCAACATTAAACCTCATTTTTTTCACCTTTATCATCACAAACTCTACCTCCTCACTCCACCATTCACTTACCTTTCCTATTCTACTTGCTCCCATACCTTTACTCACTATAATCGTCTTGGCTAATTGTGTGCCGTTGCACTAAGTGTGCTCTGATAGTACAATACTCCTCGCTCACTGCAACATGCCTCCTCCTAACTACCTCCTGCAAATCCAGATCTCATTTTCCTTCTTTAAATCCACCTCTGAAGTCCTCGCGAATATACACTCTTCACTATCATTAACTTCCCTTCTATAATACATCAATCGATCGCAGCACTAGTCGATGTAAATTTTTTCACACTCCATAATATGATCCTGTCTAATCCACTTCCTCAGGGGTGCTCAGTATCCTATATCACCGGTTCATAGCTTCTCTACCATCGTCAACTGCCATGCTTTAAAACTTATTCATACCGGTAGCTTAGACCACTCAATTATAGTAATCAAAATATTAACGTCCTCAACTAAAGTTGGCAAAGACACTTAACCATTGCCACCGTCGTCTTGTTTTTAATACTTGAGTAATACAATCTTTAAGTTATAATCACATATTAAGCAACAATACCATCCATTCATATAATAAATTAATCTAGCACATTACTACCTAATATGCTCATGCCCACCCGTTATCTCACCTCATGTATACTATGATCTTCAACTATTCTTGAATACCAAGTATAATTCACCAAAACTATTATACCATTTATCTAATCTATAACATCAACAACATATCTAAACAATCATTCTTCCATTATCATCCTTTCCCCTAACCCCTAAAATGTACTACTATATAACTTAGCTAATGAACGATCTCCTAACATTATAATGTATATAAAATATTACCTAATAAACTAAATTTAATCATTTACCCCAGAATAACTACCCAACATTCATTCAAACTCACCCCAAAAATCTTTCTCTCTCTCCTCCTCGCTCCCAGTTCTGTGCATTATACCTGACTATATTATAAAAACTCACAACATTCCCACCCTATAAATTCACTATTAATACCACATTATTCTCAACTTCATCCATATTTGCACCATTTTAACCTTTATATACCCACACCTCTTCCCTCTATTAAACATATATCTATACCCCTATCCACTCTGACCTTCACTCTCTCGTATCACCCCGAATATACATAACCCCTTTTTATAAGGATATCTCTCAAAATTCCATTCTGTCTTAATAATCACTTTGCAGAGTCTGTTTAACCGTATTTCAGTCTACTATCAGACACACAACCCTTTTTTCTTATCGAAGACAGATCACTCACACCCATCGCTATTCCTTTTTCTAGATTCCTCCATTAATTTCACCTGTTCCCACATTCATACAACCTACTCTATATCGAACCATCATATGTTGTACCCCATCTATCATACTCAATACACTCCTCTTACTCACTCTTTTTATTCCTAAAACCCTCATAAGGTATATCTACCACATCTATAGCATTTAAACATTCACTTCCACCACTTGCTTCTATAATATCCTAGCACGCTTACCGGTCTGCATCCCACGAGAGCGCCTCAAGCGGGCAGACCGTATCGGTGGCCAGAGTATCTCTCGATACCTCCCCTCACAACTCGTCCGCCTCCCAACCGTCAACCGCACTATCCGTAAGAAGACACACACATCACATCACACTAAAATAACATATAAAAAAAATTCACAATATATAATACACAACATATTTTAAAATAGACCCTAAATATATACAATAATAACAATAATAAAAAAAATTAAAATGATATAAAAAGCAACATTGTAGAATCGTCCATCCTTTATCCTTTCTTCTAACTAGCTCCTCTTCTCTCAGTATGATAGTTTATACAAAGTAATTCAATATCGATTATAAATTATGGCTCTAGATATCTCTCCTATCGATCTATATTAAGAGCCTTGAACTAATCTATTCACCCGATATATTTACGGATATTGCAAACAAAGATCCTTTATTATAATCTCCTTCTGTTAGAGAATCACTATCTCTTTTTAAGAGGCCTATACTTTAGCTTACACTGTAACTTCCTCACTATACCTGGAACTATGATAAACCATTGATGATATATATAACTAATATACCCTCTAAACATCAATTTAAAACACTTTCATTATACCATCAACAAGATTCACCCTGGTTTTATATCATATAATAACTTATATAACACTTATCTATATATCCTGATTTATTATTTTCTATATATATTAACTTTAAACAACTAGTAATTTAATTTTATATGATATATATCATCTAGTTCCACTTACGAAGCGATTATTGTACATGAAACCATTATATTATGGATAGATCTTTTCAACACACACACAAAGCCATTAGAGAAAATCCGCACACTATTAACACGTTTATTAACATACCTATTAACGATGGTTTTTTCCGCAATCACGTACCACGAAAATGAACTTAAACACATATTTAGAGGAACTTCTAATATCTCTTTTAGCTATTGCACTAAAATCCTTGGAATCCATTGAGATGCTCTTCTTCAAATAAAACCAAAGCCAAGAAACCCTCAGCAAATTCTAAAGAGTTCCAAAAAGCACAAACTGTATTAGCCCTCACAATTAATTAATTATCAACAAAATCACTTATTATACCTTCAATACACATTTAAAAAATCATTAAAATAAATGTGTTATTTTTATTATATGATTAAATATTAATATTCAAATGTCAAAAGAGAAAACGATAATATCTTGAGTAAAAGTCTAAGTGTAAGTAAAAAAAGGAAAGACTAATTATACAGGTGATGTTATGTAAGCCACTTGAGCTGCTAAAAAGCCTCAGCGTGATGTCTTGCATAACTTCCGGAGTATACGTTAACAACTCTTATTTACCCTAACTACAAAATAGAAAGGAAATGAATATGCACCCCAAAAGTAGATCATCAAGAATATAAATTTACCTATTACCATGGTCTCGTTTTCGCATTAAATTAATTAGTATATTTCATAAAATTATGATATATTGTTTATGTATTTTTTTCTTTTTTTAAACTAATAAAGAAGCTCACGCCTGCCGTGTGGTAAAGAGCGTTCACTAAAATAGATTGGAATGGGATAGTATCGGTTTGAGAGCCACTCGCCTATTCTTAACAGGTGAGATGATAACGGATATAGAGGGATATAGGAATACTATCTTACCCGTGGGATGTAGAGTTCCCGTTATTGGGCTCAGGTAAGCCCCCTAAAGATATATAAGTAGTGAGAAAGAGAGAAAGAGGAGTTACCATACAAATAGTAAGTGTTAGTAAAATTAGAGTATTTATGTAACATATAAGTTTGTATGCGAGAATAATCATAGACGAGGGCTTTGTAAGATTTTAAGGGATATATATATATGGTTATACTCATGTCGTAATATACTGTGCCCATGAAGCTGAAGTCAATATTTTTTTCATGTTACATTATCAAAGAAAATGTAGAATGGCGCGCGCATAGTGAGAAGTGAGTAGTAATAGAAGATAGATGAGAGCTTTTTATTACTAGTATTATTGTATATATATAGAGTATATAACTTTAATATAGTCAGTGAGTTGCTGTGTGTATTGTAGTATAATGGAAGAAGTGATAAAATATAATTATATAAGTATTATATTTTAATAATTAATTTTTGGTTAGTTAAGTAAGGTTTATATGTTGACGTATATGTTAGGTATTATACATATTTATTAATAATATGAATAATGAGAGGTGTACGATTAGGTATAACAGATAATATTTAAAACTTATTTTTTTATATAATTAACATCTTAAAAGAATGTGAGAGAGCTCACATTTTTACATATAGTTTTATATTTAGATATCATATACATATACAGTTTCATTTATGATGTTGGTAATCAAATGTGTCGTAATCCATGCAAGGTCGATTTGCATATGGATATGGACACAGATAAAACAAGACATGATCCATAATATTAGTATTATACTACTCCTTATAAATTTTTGCAAATATTTTATACTGTATATAAAATACTTTTAAAAAATCTAATGACTGTATTTAATAATATATATAGATAATATATATTATAGTATATAATATTATAGAATAAATAATATTTAACCTATATATTTATAAGTTAATTAGGGTACCTAACTAGATATATATAATTCTTATAATAATATATTTATATCAAATATTAAAAAAATGGCTAATTAAAGACAAGATGGATTTAATTTCTTGTAAAAGTTATAATCAAGGTAATTAATCCAATATATAAGATCTACTATAGATATAGTGATAATAATATATATAATTAACTTAAATATTTATATATTTATATTTATATCTATAATGTACGAAACTATCATAATTATGTCTACGCTTATAACTATATAGTCAAAGCAACTAATCCATTACTAGATGATATATCTTATATGTATTGAGTAATAGCATGACATAATCCAATTATAGTACTAGGTTTTATTAGGCACATACAGAACTATCCCGGTCAAGTAAATGAGTATAAACTGTATCATCCATTTTATATCTATAAGTGTAAGTGAATTAAAAGTTATGTTATTAGGTTAGTAACACTAGTATATAAATGATAAATATCTATATATATCTATTATCTCTAATTAAATATATATCTATGCAAGTATTAATATAGATATATAATAATAAATATTATATAATATATATAATTATGATATTATATTAATATATATAATTAATATATTTTATACATTATAATATATAATTATATATAAATATATATATATATATATATATATAATATATAATATTAGTATATATATAAAATATATATATATATATATTAAATATATATCTATATATGATAATTAATAATATATAATATAATATGTATAGTTATACTATAGTATATAAGTGGATCGGCCTATGTATTTCATGAACATAATAATTATATGAATAAAATATGCACGGTACCTTAAATTAATTATATTGTTCCATATTATTATATATATATATATAGATATAGTTTTATATATATAGATTATAATACACCCAATATGAGCACAGATGGTATATAATTACACACAGCACGTAATAATAGTCGTAGCGTCCATACTCGCTCAATACAATCACATACTTGTAAATAGTACAATAGTACGTACGTTCTTAATTATATTAAATGTACTCACTTTTTCAAGTCCAAAATCAGCAACTATTTTCGATATAAACATTTTATATCTTATTAATAATGTACCGGTATATCATGGAAATCGACTCGTGGATATCACTACTTGCTAGACCAAGCATGCAACGATTGTGATTAATCCTTTGGAAAATAAACAAAAACACCTGTCTCTTTTCTCTAAATTTCATTATACAAAGAATATATCATACAATATTTGTACGTCATTTTCTTTCTAGAGTAATACAAACTATATAATAATTACATTTTTATACAAATTTATTCTACAGAAATTGTATTATTTAATGTAACTAAAAATTATTCTAAAAATGATTCATTAAGTTTGGAACATCATATAAATATAATTAAAATTTTATTACTACATTGAGTAATACTACCATGAAATAGTGAGTGGAGAAGACTCGACCAGTTATATAATATATCAATTATTGTTAAATTATTGAGTTTATTAATTAGTTTTTACATGTATATATTGTATTGATATGAGAAATTTGAAAATGTTTGAGGCTATTATTAACCTACTTATAAATTTTCTAATAAACCATAACTTACAAGTAAAAGTATTAAATTAACACTATATTAACTAATGAGGGAATAAGTACCAGCAATATATATATATATATATATATTATAAATATATATATAATATATATATATATATATATATTATATATATTATAGATATATATATAATTCAGGTATTATGTACTATGCATAGTATTTTATTTTAATATATACAAAGTAATATATATATATAGTGAGATAATTATTATTACAATTAAGCGGCTAGCAGGTTATAGAGTAGCTTGACTACCTACCCAATATTTTTTAGGTCTTTTTACCAAATAAAGATTATAAATAGAGTAAAGATAAAGATATATGATGATGCATATTCCAAAATAGGTGAAAGTGTAAAAAAGTAAAACTCAAATGTATAAAAATAAAATATATTTAAGATCTTTGGTATCAACATACATAAGTTATAATAAACATTAATATCTTTAGATAATCAATATATTAAATTCATATTTTATATTAAATAAATTTATCCATTACCTAACTCTTGTCAAAAGGTAGATATTGGATATTAAGCGGGGACGTATAGATATTACGGGAGGATTTATTAGAGATCTTTCTAATTTCAAATTAAAATATATAGGAAAAAAGCCAAGCGTCAATACCTTGCTGTTGAGCGAATAAAAATAAAATAGCAAATTATCGAGCCGAGTACGGAAGAACTTATTGAGATTATCAACGACCAAGAAATCGTACGATAATAAATTTAGAAAGAAAAATAATTTTTGAAATCTACTATCTCTCTCTTCTCGATCTCTACATCTCTACTTCTACTTTTCATCTCTCTATCTCTCTGATCTCTCATTCACCTCCCTCTCCCCATCTCTACTCTCTCTCTCTCTCTCTTACTCTCTACTCTTACTAATCTTAGATACTATCTGAATCTAATCTAAATCTATTTATCTATACTTATTCTATCTATCTATAACAATCTATTATCTATCTAATATCTTATCACAACTGTTAAACGATATTTCATATAATTTAGAGGCCTGCCCGTGACAAAGGATCACAACCAGAGCAAAAACTGACAAAGATACAGGAAAAAAGAAGAACAGGGGGGAAATTCCGAGTTTAGACAATAATTAGTGGTATTGGAGGTGAGTATATAGAAGAACAGATAATATATATATGAGATGAAAAAAAAAAAAGGCAATTAGAGGCAGTTGTGAAGGTTATGATGGTTGTTGCTGTTATAGTTGAGGACATTTAGCAAAAAATAACTAGTGTACACACATTTTTTATTAAATTAAGTATGTTGCTATTACCTATTATATAAAATTAAAATAATTATTTTAAAAGTTCTGAAGAGGTATAGCCTATTTGATCTAAGGCTTTTTAAATAATGCATCTGTACTATATTAAATACAACAATAAATAAACATAGCTTATATTTCTATATGAAAGGACTGATGTAGTAATTAAATTTTTCATTCAAATGAAATCACGAAATTCAAAAATATTGCAAATTTCAAATAAATCCTCTATTTTTGTATATATAGATAGTAAGTATATAGATAATAATATATATATAGATAAATATATAATAATAATAATAGATATATATAATATAATATATATATTATTAATATATATTAATTAATATTAATTAATAATTATGAAAAAATTAGTATAGCTTATATACAACTAGCAATGTTATAGAAGTACTGAGCCTAACGGAACTACATATAGAGGAACGTCTACATATTACACCCTCAGTGAGGGAGTAACTGAATAAACATTCAAGCGACATCATATATTATAACAAATATAATAAGGTACTTGTAATACTCCCTTGCCCTACCCAATAGGTGGAAAATATCGTTTCAAAACCTGACCACTCCTAACTTGATCACGGTATAAACTCAGATAGTAAACCACTGACTTACCTGCTCATCACTCAGTACTGAATATAATTATAACTCAATTAGTAATTCACTATAAGTTATTTAAATAAAAATAATATATGAGTATATATACTTAAAGGATTATATATATTTTCATACACGGATTCACCAGAATCAATAACTAGGATCTCTTAAATAGCTTTACTTACCTAATTATTAATCATTTATAATTATTAACAATATAAATATATTTTAAAGAACTCTAAGCTCTACTATTGATATAGTACAAGGCTTACTCACAATAAATGATCCTATCCTGTACTATTGTAGTTAGGCCTTATTCACTTAAAATTATTCAAGGATAACCAACCAATAGTTTTCTTTCTTGGTAATATTCATATGTATATTTATTGAATTTGTCACTTTCAGTGAATGAAGAATGGTATTAAGAGTATAATATAATATATAAAATAAATAATATAAGAATATAATATATATATATATTAAATAATAATATAGAATATATATGAATAATATAGTAGAAGGACATGTAACTATATCCACAATTCAATATGGGGGAGGCAGGCGCCCCACACACCCCCGTATAATTGTAATTCAGTAGATGAAAGATATTGAGCGTTTTTTATTCTGGGTTCCCCAAGGGTGAGCTTATTCTTTTATATGATGTAACAGATTTACAGTAATACTAGCGCGTTTTACCCATGTGAGGTGATTAGCATTTGCCCCGTGATGGAAACCAAATATTTATCCATGTATAGGTTCGTGTATAAGAATATGATAATAACACAACACACATCAAACACACAAACACGAATACACACGTACACCCACACACACACACACAGATAAGACTAATAACCATGTGAGCGGATGATAGCCGCGCACATTGAAGTATATACTATAACAACTAAACCGTGACACGAGCTAATATTATTATTTAACATATTACACGAATTAGCTACTTTACTTATTGAATGAGACTACTTAGAAAACACCCACTACCCCCCTTTGCTCGCGTTTTTAAAGTACACTTGGAAGTATGGTTAATTTATAGTTACACATTATGGAATAAAGTGTACTATTAAAAAACGGCATATACTGTAAAGATGTTTCTACGGTAGGTATATCTCCAGACGACATATTCCGGTGTCCACCTTGAGTTACGAGGAAGGAGACCAGAGCGCCCGTCAGGTTTAGGTAGATAATAAGCACACATTCCACGACACCGCAGACGAGACTAGCCGGCGCATAGTCTCGACTAATCTCACGAGCACATCGAATACTCACGACGTTAGACGTGTGACGAAGATGCGAACGTCAACCGCTTGTGTGACGTCGCACACTCGCTCGCTAGCGCTTGACCGATCATATAAAGAATTTCATAGAATCGAGATAATAGCAAAATTGAGTATTTTGAGTTCACGACGCTATACTAGATACGACTCTACTATCGCCGAGAGTTAAGACGTATCGCATCTTAAAGCCATTGAGGTTAGCTTAACTAGGACTCACAGAGTGAAATAGATGAATCTATTATAATTAATTGGCAGCACAATTGTATCATATGAATGAAAAAATTCGGATCTATTAATAATGTTGAAGGAGACCGCGTAATAATTAATAATATAATAATATAATAATAATAATAATAATATAAGATATATAAATATATAATAATTTAAATAAATAATAATTAAAGTTAAATAATAATACATAATAATAAAAATAATAAATAAAATATAAATAATAATTAAAATAAATAAATATATATATAATGATAGAAAAATAATAATATAATAATAATAATTAAAATAA
>JABUQX010089326.1:67500-71895 GCA_015478945.1 Trachelipus rathkii | reverse complement strand
AAAACATGGGTTCTTATCAATTCTTATCAGCTAAAGCTGATAAAGAATACGCTACGCCCGTATTCCAAAAGTGGCAGTTGAAAAAACTGGTTTTGTCACTATTATCATATATATAATATATATATGTATATATATATATATATATATATATATATATATAATATATATATTATATATATATATATAATATTATATATATATATATTTATATAATATTTATATATATATATAATATATATATATATATATATAGGCTTATTTCAATTTTTCGTCTGAGCTTCGATATTCGATATTTTTGAAATCATCGATATATCGATATATTAATATCGAAAACCTTTTGAAATATCGAGAGTTAAAAAAAAAAAAGCTCTCATTTCGGATTTTCACCTTATAGGTATAAGTCGACTTTGCTTGTGATGTGCAAACTTAAATTTAAAGATTTATTTATTTATTTAGTGACTTTTAAATATTAATTTATGTCATTTAATACATATTTATAAAGAGAATAGACTTTACAAGGCTTCATATAGTATTTTCATTGCATTTTAGCGATTGTCTCGGGTAAATATATTTCAAAATTTTAAGGACCAACATAGCTTTAAATTTTTTTTTTAATATTCTGACGAAAGATTCAAACTAACTAGGGCCAAGTTAATCAGTATCTTAAACATTACGTGAAGTTTAGTAGTTATTACAAGATATATATATATATATATACAGTGGCGGCTCTAGGGTGGGGCGACAGGGGTCGGCGCGATAAATTATCGCGATAATTTATCGCGATAACGGTTTCGGGTTATCTGTTATCCGATAACATCTTTTACCGATAATCGGTATCGCGATAATTTTTGTTCCAAACTACCGATAACTATATGGCGATAATTTATCGCGATAACGGTTTCGGGTTAACTGACATGCCGATAAATCTTTTAATCAATAATGGTATCGCGATAACTTTTAATATATTATATATATATTATATATATATTATATATATATATATATATATATAATATATATATATATATATATATATATATATAATATATATATAATATATATTATATATATTATATATATAATATATATATATATATATAATATATATATATATTATATATATATTTATATATATATATAATATATATATAATATTATAATATTATATTAAATTTCCGTCTAAAAAGGTGGAGTGTGTGCCTATGTAAACAATTAATACTCCTGTAACACGTCTCCTGAATTTCTCGAATCTCCTAACTTCGATGCTCTGTGGCTTCAAAATCTTTCTTCCTTCTACTACAATAATCTTGTGCTTCTGCTACTGTTCTCCTAACAGAACTGATTCACATCTTTCTTTTAAATTTTACTACTTCTCACCAGACTTTTGTATCTTCTCATACAAATGCTGAGGTCCTCTATTTAGGGATTTCATGTGGCACGAACACCGAATGTTGGGGTCCTCTCATACTTATTTAGGTGGGAGGAAGCCGAATCCATTCAGCATTCTCAACGATCTGGAGCAAAACTAGTCCAAGATCCTACACACATTCGGATCGTCCCACACCAATTCTTTGAACACACTTGACCCTATGTTTCACCACTAGTCCTTCTCTTAATAAACACCCCCTTCACTCCTATTGGTAATCTGACCACAACGCTTATATCTTCTTAATTTTAATAACTGGTCTCTCCAACGCTCCATCCTGCCCTACGCGTTTTTTCTGGCACTTTGATCGGGCTGATTGGGGACCTTGCGTCGCTTCTACGCTAAGTATAATTGGAATGACTGCTTTGACTCTGATGACGCTTCGGCTTCTGCCACTAAGGTGGGAGCTGTAATCGTTGACGGGATGAGCAGGTTTATTCCTTCTTCGACTAAATCTTTCTCTTCTCATAATCCATGGTTCAATCGTGCTTGTTCTCTGGCCATTCAGGCTAGAGACAGTGCGTATCTTGAGTGGAAATATTCTCGTTCTCTCCTATAACTCTCGCTAATTTTCATTCAGCTAGAAATCGTTGCAGGGATACTCTTCGACGAGCAAAGCGGGCTTTCATCAAACGAAAGTGCGCTAACCTCCTTGGTTCTCCTACTGACAAATCTTTCTGGCCTCTTGCCAAAAACATCTCTAACAACTTCTGTAAATCTGCCTCTCCTCCTCTTATTCGATCTGATGGCTCTGTTGCTAACTCTCCAGCTGAAAAGGCCAATCTCTTCGGCCTCCTAATTTTCCACCTCTCACTCACCCTGGATGAATTCTGGCATCTCCTCCTCCTCCTTGCTCCTCTCAGGTGTCCTAATGTCTTTGCCTGTGATTACATTTGATCGGGTGCATGGGCTCCTAAGATCTATGAAGCGTTACGGAAGGCGGGTTGGCCAGGATGGTATTCCTCCTCCAGAGTTTGAGGGAGTGTGCTTCCGTAGCTGGCCCCTCCCCGTCGTTTCAAACTATATTCTCTAATGTCTGCAATACTAACACTTACCTCAGTGTTGGAAGCACGCACATGTCCAACCTATTCCGAAAAAAGGAAGCCGCTCTGATCCTTCAAACTATCGCCCTATAGCTCTCACTTGTATTCTATCTAAGATCTTTGAAACCCTTCTTAACTCTCACTTCTTAGACCATCTGGAATCTCCTTCTCTTCTTTCCGATCGCCAGTACTGCTTTCGGCGTTCGAGGTCTGCTGGCGATATACTTTCCTATTTAACCGATTTATGGTTTTCCGCCCTTAGGAACTACGGGGAGACTTGCGTGGTGGCGCTTGACATATCCAAAGCATTTGACCGGGTATGGCACGCGTCACTGCTCTCCAAGCTCCCCCTCCTTTGGGTTTCCTCCTTCTCTTTGCTTACTTATGTCTAGTTTTCTTTCAAGTTGCTCAATATCGGCTGTGGTTGATGGAGGGACTTCTTTTTCTGTCAATAGTGGTGTTCCTCAGGGATCTGTCTTATCTCCTACTTTATTCTTACTTTTCATTAATGATCTTCTCACCTGCACATCTAACTCTATCCACTCATATGCCGATGACTCGACCCTTCATTCTTCAACTCATTTCAATTCTGCTCCCTCTTTTACTTCTAGAATTGCCTCTCGTCTTAATCTTTCCGATTCTATTCTCGCTGATCTGGATAGAATTTCCGATTGGGGTCGTCTCAACCTTGTGAAATTCAATTCTTTAAAAACTCAACTTCTACAAATCTCCCTCTCTAAAACACCTTCTAACTTTCCTATCTCTTTCGACGGTTCTCTCATCTCTCCTGTTGACAATATAAACATTCTTGGCCTTAACATAAACAAAAAAAATGTCTTGGAAACCTCACATCACAACGGTTGCTAGGGCGGCCTCAAAAGAAACTGGGAGTTCTGTTTAGACTGCGAGCCTTTTTTTCCTCTTCTGCAGTTCACTCTTAGCTACAACAAGGGTCTCATCCGCCCTTGTATGGAGTACTGTTCTCATATCTGGGGGGGGCTCTGGTTTCACCCGGCTTTTGGACAGGGTCGAGTCAAAAGCCAAAAGGCTTATAAACTGTTCTGTATTTTCCAGTTCACTTGACCCTCTATCTTTGCGGTGCGATGTTGGTATTTTATCTCTTTTCTATAGGTACCGCAGCGGCAGGTGTTCGAGGGAACTTTCCACTCGCGTACCACCACCTTTACGACGCCTTCGTAGCACAAGGGGTGCTGTGTCTGCGCACGAGTTTTCTGTAATATTGGTAACTTCAGGCTTAGTTTCGCTGCGTTGTTCCTTCTTTTCCTGCCACCCTCTGTTCTGGTGGAATTCTCTTCCATCTTCTGTGTTTCTGCTGAATTTAATCTCCCTCACTTTAAAGCCTGCGTCTGTGCTCATCTGCGTAATTTGCGTTAGCGGATGAAATTTTGGCGTGCGACACCCCCTCCCTGAATAGGGCTCTGCCCGTGAGTGGTGGTGACAACTGTAAAAGAATATATATATATATATATATATATATATATATATATATATATATATATATATATATATATATATATATATATATATATATATTATATATATATATATATATATATATATATTATATATATATATATATATATATATATATATATATATATTTAAATATTAGGAATGAATATGCTAGTAACTAAATTGAATATTAGCGAACGGTTTAATTTCGAACTAGTTTCTTATAAACTTTTGAGATACTAAAGGAAATAATGCGTCCCTTATAGCTGCTAATTAAAATAATGGTTTACTTTTTCTAAATTCTATATTAGGTCATGGCACCAGTTGCCGTTGCTCTGAATCACATCCAGGGGGAGAAACAGTTCTGGGCTACCTGATCCCCACCCTCATTGTGACCCAAAAAAAGCTGATTGACTTGAAGACCAATGCCAATCTCCAGTTCTGCAACCCTCT
>JABUQX010089326.1:55000-62500 GCA_015478945.1 Trachelipus rathkii | reverse complement strand
GTAGGTTGAGGATGCTTGTTCTTGAAGAGTTCATCTATTCTTTTTATGGTTGGTGAATGGTATTTCAGGAACTGTTGTTGTATACTGTCGATTGAATGTTCTCCTTTTAGGGTATTGAAGTTGTGATGATTATTTATACAATACGTTTCAATTAGTCTTCTTTTATGCTGATTAGGGACATGTACAAGAGGTTGCATGGTGTTTATATTTATATGATGATTGAGTTGGGATCTGTGTTTAACTAGAGATGAATTCTGAGTGCCCTTTTCTAAATCGTATTTGTGCTGGTTCTTTCTTCTGCTGAAATCATTGGTCTCGCCTATGTATGATTTGGGACATTGATTGCATGATATGGTATAAATACATTGTATGGGTTCTGGAGGGGGTCTTGGTGGGTGGAAAAGTTTTTTGAGGGGGAGGGCATTAGTGGAGGTTAAGGTGATGTGTTGTGGTATATATTTTTTAAGTTGTAAAGTGGTTTTCATAGGTATTGGGAGATAAGAGGGGATAGGTGAAGGGTTAAGCGTGGTGGGGTTAGTGGTATGATTATAGTATCTAGTTCTGGCTTTTTTGTATGCTCGATTAATAAGGTGGTTAGGATATTGTAATTTCTTAAAAGTTGTTCTGATTAAATTGTTTTCTTTGTTGAGATTGATGGGTGAGCAAATTCTAAGGGCTCTGATGTAGAGGGCGGTGAGAGTGGCTATTTTTGTGGAAGTGGAGTGGGTGGAAAACCAATGTATGTAGGAGGGATTAGATGATGGTTTTCTGTATATAGAAAAGTTTAGGTAGAAAGAGTTGTGCCAAGAAATGAGTATATCTAGGAAAGGGAGTGTGGAGTTGGTGGGGTGTTTGAGTGTGTATTGTATTTTTTTTGCAAAATACAAGTGTTTTCTTTTAAATCCTAATGTTTTTTTTTGTTGTTCATTAGAATTACCTCTTTTTATGTATATTAAAGGTGTTTTAAATTACCAATACCCCTTCTAGGCCTAAATATTGACTATTAATACAGATTTTATATATACAGTGTATATATATATATATATATATATATATCGGTATCTATATATTATATATATATCTATATATATATATAATATATATATATATATATATATATATATATATATATATATATATATTATATGTTTAAAAAATGAATGGTATAACAGGTGGCTTTGGGGTGTCCGGAGAAAATGAGAATGGTAGGAAGGTGATTGATTTCTGTGAGGAGAAGAGGTATGTGTGTAAGTAATACTTTCTTTAAAGCCACAAGGTATGCCATAAGTCAGAGATTTGGTGTAGGTAGAGATGGTATCCAAGTGAAAGTATGATTGATTTTGTGTTTGGTGAAGAAGGAGATGTTGAAGTTATATGTTGGATGTTAAATCAGTGGAGGTGTTTAGAAATGGGATTATCGGATCATTATGTTGTTCTATGTAAAAATTAAGTTAGTGGGGGACTTGGATGGAGAGGAAGGTGATGGGGTGATACGGAAGGAAGTGGGGTAAAATTAAGAGTGAGAAGTTTAGTCAACAGGGTAATAAGGATTAGTATGTAAGAACGCTCGCAAGTAAAATCAGTTGAATGTGAACAAAGTGAAACTGAATAAATCTGAAAGCAATTGTTAGCAGTGCGAAAAGAAGTATGTGGGTGTGCTAAAGTAGGAAGTAGAATGCTAACATTGAGTGGTGGAATGACGAGGTGATGCAAAGCGGGTTAAAAGTAAAAAAGAAGCGTGGTTGAATTTACTAAAAGCAAATGATGAAGTTTTACAAAAGACAGATGCTTGGAATTACATAAGGAGTACAAAAGTAATGCTAAAAGATGCATACGTAAGAGAAAAGGAAGAGGTAAATAAACAGTTTGGAAGGAGGATGAATGGGGACTTACAAGGAATAGGAAGCTCTTCTGGAAGGAAGAACAGCGAAAGGTTAAAAATTAGAATAAGGGGAACCTGCTTAGAATCATGAATAGGGATGGTGTTTTTGTAACTGATGAAAATGGATGTGAGGGGAGTGTGGAAAGACCACTTCGAAAATTCTGAAATAATAATTGGCAGTAAATGAAAGAGGTGAATAGTGCTTGTGGTGGTGGGTTTTGATGGTGCAAGAAGGAATAGGTATTTTGGGGATGAGGTTTATTTAGCAAAGCAGAGGACATGGTTAGAGTGAGAATAGTTGAAGAACTGGTCAAATCTGCAGGTATAGATTGAAATTACTGGTGAAATGATCAAGAACGGAGGCAAGTTTTTGATTGATTGGATCTTGAAGTTGTGTAATAAAGCATTTATGGAGGGTATAGTTCCGAGGGATTGAAGGAGAGCAGTAATAGTACTCTTTATATAAGGGTAAGGTAGATAAGGGTAACTGTAGAAATTATAGGGGAATTAGTTTATTGGCGTGTTTATAGGGAAAGATATAATGTTTGGTTTTTGGTCGAAAGATTTGGCGCTGAGTGACTGAGGACTGATTGTGAAAGAACAAGGCGCGTTTAGGAGTAGTAGACAGGATGTGTGGATCAAATCTTTTACATTGAAGCAAATGAAGAGAAAATGAGGGAGAAGAATAAAAAATTGTATTTAAGTTTTATGGATTTGCAACAGGGGTATTGATAGGTTTAATAGGGAAGCTCTATGGCAGGTGTTAGTGATATATAGTGTTGGTGGTAGGCTTCTGAATGGAATCAAAAGTATGTATGACGATAGTGAAGCGTGTGTAAGAATAAATGGTGTTTTAAGTAATTGTTTAGTATTAATAGCGGAGTGAGGCGGGTTGTGTTATGTCTCCTTGGTTATTCAATTTGTATATGGATGGGGTTATGAAAGAATTAGAGGTGGGCGTGACAGGAAATGGTGTTAGAATGATGGAGAATGGAGATGAGTGGAGGGTGCCCTACCTATTATATGCGAATGATTTGGTTTTGTTTGGCCAATATGAAGAGTTTGAGAGGATTGGTAGAGAGATTTGGCAGGGTGTGTAAAAGGAGGGGTTTGAAAAGTAAACGTAGATAAGAGTAAGGTTATGTTGTGAGTGAGGACAGTCCTCGGTGTGAAGTTATGTTAGATGGTGAGGGCAGCTGGAACAAGTGGTCTGAGTTTAAATATTTAGGGTAGTAAGTTGTGAATAGCAGGAAGGTGGCTGGTGCAATAAAATCGTTGGTGAATGTATAGGGACTAAGTCTTTAGAGTGCTAGGGTCTTACATGATGGTATGTTGTTACCTGTGTTATTGTATAGTAGTGAGACTATTGTATAGTAGTTGGCGGTTTAGTTATAGAGTTCAATGTGTTCAGATGGCAATCTTAGGGCATGCTAGGTGTGAGAGAATTGATAAAATGAGGAATGAAACGTATTAGAGAAGTTGTGTGGGTGTGAAGACATGGTAAACGAGAGAATAAATGAAAAGTATGTGAGATGGTTTGGTCATTGTGGAAAGGATGATTGATAGTCGGTTTTTAAGCGGATGTATAGTGGCGAGTGTGTTGGAAACCGACCGGCTGGGAGATCGAAGAAAAAGTTTGAGTCAGTAAACGAATGTCTTAAAAGAACAGAAATGTGAGTTTGGCAAAGGCGAGAATAACGGTGGATAATAGGAAGAGTAATGGCGGGGTTTTTGTTTGAGGGGGGTATGGTTGTGGGCCCACCTGGGCCAAGGGATGAACACTTACACTTGACAATTTACCATAGTGAGGGTCCGTCGCAAGTCCGTGAAAACTATAGGGTGGATTTTCCCTGACTGCGACGAGTTCCTTACTAATTAATGGTCAGAGGGGGGGGGTAAGGCTGGGCTTTTATATATATTATCTATATATATATATATATATATATATATATATAATATATATATATATATATATTATATATATATATATATATATATATATATATATATATATATATATATATATATATATATATATATGGTTATATATATATATATATATATATATATATATATATAATATATAATATATATTATTATATATATATATATATCTATATATATATATATATATATTATATATATATATATATATATATATATATATATATATATATATAGTATATATATATAATATAAATATATCTATATTTATATATATATATATTTATTATATATATAATATATATATATATATATATATATATATTTATATATAATTATATATATATATATATAATATATATATATATACTATATATTATAATATATAATTAATATATATATATATATTATAATATAATAATAATAATAATAATAATAATAATAATATATAATAATAATAATAATAATAATAATAATAATAAATAATCAGATCATGTGAAATGTAATAGTTATATGCCCTAGAGCACAAATAAAACTTTACTAAGTACAAAAATCTACTTTATATATTGCATACCTCTTTTAACATATTGTATTTACTGTATTTTTATATGGCAAATACCTCTAAAAAGACTTTAATATAACAAAAAAAAAATGTAATTTAAAAAAAAAAACAAAAAAAAAACAAAAAAGGATTAGATGATGGTTTTCTGTATATAGAAAAGTTTAGGTAGAAAGAGTTGTGCCAAGAAATGAGTATATCTAGGAAAGGGAGTGTGGAGTTGGTGGGGTGTTCGAGTGTGTATTGTATTGAAGGGTGTATATTATTTATGTGTTGTAATATGTTGGTTGGGTCGATGTTGTGTGGTAGCGATACAAATATGTCGTCTACATATCGGAACCAGTTATTATTTATATTTTTCTCAAAAAAATTAAAATGGGTGGCAACTAGGAAACAACAATTTTGCCCCTTACCATCTTCGTTTTATTTAATTTTAAAAAATAGTTCCAAAAATCTTTTCAGTATTATTTCTTCACTCACTTGGTGTTAAACTATTGTGACAATTGAAAAAGGCCATATAAAGGCGAAAATTTTTGTCAAAAACAAGCACCATTTATACTTAAAGTGAGGAATAATAGTAGAATGTCGTTTTAATCTGTAATTTTAATTGAAGTGTACTCTATATGTAATAAATCCAAGTTTTAAACCTAGCTTTGATTTTATCCAAGGGTAAAAAAATCCATTATATTTAAACTACGAAGAAAAGTAGACAGAAAACAATATATATATAATAAATATAAATATATATAAAAAAAATATATATATATATATATATATATATATATATATATATATATATATATAATATATATATATAATATATATATATATATATATATATATATATATATAAACAGTTGAAGTATTGTGGCAACTGCATTTGCAATCATGTTAAACACAAAAACAAAAAAACTGTGCAAAAGAGCACTAACAATTACACAACACCATTTATGCAAATATATCCAAATTTTAACTTGATATATTAAAATCTGAGCAATATATTTAAATGAGTCCATAAAACATAAACATATTAAGCTAAAACAGGACAATGTAATTAAATTTTCTTTGACTATGAGAATTTAATTTTACCAGAATTTTGGATTTGCATCAAATTTAAAGATCTAATTAAATCATCATAATAGCCTTTTAAATACTACTGTATATATTTTTCTATATGTAAAACCTATCTAAACATAAAACTATTTACCAATTTTATATTTAATTAAAATTTTGGCAGAGATACAAAATACTTTTTCTTGGAAATAATAATACAATGCTATGAATAACAACAATGCAACTTATAAACCAATATAAAGAATAAACATCCAAGCCTTTGGCTCATACTTGAATGCATGTCAAGAGCAATTGCTCACTGGCCTCTCTAGTTTCATGGCTAAGTAATATATATATATATTATATATATATATATATATATATATATATATATATATATATATATATATATATTATATATATATATATATATATATATATTATAATTAATAATATTATAAATATATATATATATATATATATATATTATATATATATATATGTAATATATATATATATAATAATAATATATTAATAATATATATATATAATATATAATATATATTATATATAATATATATATATATATATTATATATATATATATATATAATATATTATATATATATATATATATATATATATATATATATATATACTATAATATAATATATATTGTTTTATTTTTTTTGCCTGCCACAAGCTCTCACTTTAAGGGAAGTGGTAGGGGGGTGCTTTTCCTTACGATTTACTGTCATGCTCTTCTACTCAACTCTCCTATTTCCGTACTGTACCCCACATCTAGTGGGAAACTAAAGGGACAATGAAGAAAGAAAGAAAAGGAATATACAGTATATCATCTTCTTCTTCATCTACCTTTTTCTCCCCAAGACTGAGGTGGGGGTAAGGTGCATAACATGCATCAGAAAAGAAAAGCAGTTAAAGAATATGACAAAAGTCGATAAGAAAGCCCAGCCTTACCGCCCCCTCTGTACCTATAATTAGTAAAGAACTCGTCGCCCCAAAAAAATCCCACCCTAGAAGCTTCAACGGACCGCGATGGACCCCTCCACTATGTACATCGTCAGTGTAAGGGTTTCATTCCTTGGCCTAGGTGGGCCACAACCATACCCCCTCACAAAACCCCGCCATTCTCTCCTATTATGCACCTTTATTCTCGCCTCTGCCAAACTCACAATTTCTCTCCTTCAGACATTCGTTTACTGACTCAATCCACTTTTTCTTCGGTCTCCCAGCCGGTTGGTTCCCAACACACTCGCCACTATACATCTGCTTAACCAACCGACTGTCATTCATCCTTTCCATATGACCAAACCATCTCAACATACTTTCATTTATTCTCTTGTTTACCCCTTTCTTCACACCACACAACTCTCTAATACGTTCATTCCTCATTTTATCAATTCTTCTCACACCAAGCACGCCCCTAAGATTGTCCATCTGAACACATTGAACTTTAGATCTATACTTCTTATTCCAGACCATAGTCTCACTATTATACAATAACACAGGTAACAACATACCCTCATGTAAGACCCTAGCGCACTCAAGACTTAGTCCCTTTACATTCACCAACGATTTCATTGCACCAGCCAACTTCCTGCCATTCACAACTTTTCTACTACACTGC
Source organism: Trachelipus rathkii (assembly GCA_015478945.1). Taxonomy (NCBI): domain Eukaryota; kingdom Metazoa; phylum Arthropoda; class Malacostraca; order Isopoda; family Trachelipodidae; genus Trachelipus; species Trachelipus rathkii. The sequence goes on along the minus strand of JABUQX010089326.1, from coordinate 55,412 downwards.
ATCATCTGTTCCCTTCTCATCCAACATATATCCTAAATATCTAAACTCAGACACTTGTTCCAGCTGCTCACCATCTAACATAACTTCACACTGAGGACTGTCCTCACTCACAACCATAACCTTACTCTTATCTACGTTTACTTTCTAACCCCTCCTTTTACACACCCTGCCAAATCTCTCTACCAATGCTCTCAAACTCTCTTCAGATTCGGCACACAAAAACAAATCATCCGCATATAATAGGTAGGACACCCTCTACTCATCTCCATTCTCCATCATTCTAACACCATTTTCTGCCACCCCCCACCTCTAATTCTTTCATAACCCCATCCATCCATAATTGAATAACCAAGGAGACATAACACAACCCTGCCTTACTCCGCTATTAATACTAAACCAATCGCTTTTGACA
>JABUQX010089326.1:12500-50000 GCA_015478945.1 Trachelipus rathkii | reverse complement strand
TGAGTTTGCAGAGGCGAGAATAAAGGTGCTTAATAGGAGTGAATGGCGGGGTTTTGTAAGGGGGGTATGGTTGTGGCCCACCTGGGCCAAGGGATGAACCCTTACACTGACGATTTACCATAGTGAGGGTCCGTCGCGGTTCCGTGAAGCTCTAGGGTGGATTTTCTGACTGCGACGAGTTCTTACTAATTAATGGTACAGAGGGGGCGGTAAGGCTGGGCTTTCTTTTCGACTTTTGTCATATTCTTCTACTGCTTTTCTTTTCCGATGCTTGTCACGCACCTTACTCCCAGTCTTGGGAATTAAAAGGAAGATGAAGAAAGAATATATATATATATATATATATATATATATATATATATATATATATATATATATATATATATATATATATATATATATATATATATATATTTATATATATATATATATATATATATATATATATATATATATATATATATATATATATATATATATATATATATATATATATATATATAGATATATATATATATATATATATATATATATATATATATATACCTATATATATATATATATATTTATATATATACTTTCACTATATATATATATATATATTATATAATTTTTTTTTGAGTCGGTGTACAGGACCCACCACGGCTCACAAAGAAGCGGCCACACTGGGCTGAAAAATCAGCACCATGATAGGGTCCTGGCACATAGCTACATGTTTCAAATGTCAAAGGAAGATTTGAAGGCGAAATGAATATTCAGTCAGTCAAAAATAAATAAAAACTAAATAAAATTGTATCCTTGCATTATAAATAGTCCTAATATTACATAACAAAAAATCAAATGTTTTAAAGAATATTCACTTCTTGAAGATACAAGAAAATAGTTACTGCTAAAGTGGAATGATTCAGATAAGATATAGGATAATCTTTTAGAAGGTGTTATGGACCGTAAAGTAGGAAAATGACGACGGCAAATAAGGTCCAGATGGAAACAATCAATGAAGATATGGCGAACAGATTGCGGGGTGTGGAGACGGCAAAATTTGCAAATGGGAGGAGGGTCCCGTGACATATAGTGACTGTGAGTAATATTGGTGTGGCCAATACGGAGGCGTGCAAGTATCACCTCGTGTAAGCGCTTTCGTTTGTGGGAGGAAGACCACTCACCAATGTTCGGCTTTATGTTTCTGAGTTTCGCTCCCCGCCGATCACTCGTCCAGCACTCTTACTCTTGCCAACAAGATCGAAAGCCTTGTCGGAGAGCAGGATAGTAATCAGTTGATGGGAGGCTGCCTTGTCGAATGCAGGGTTGTGGAGTCGGTTCAAAAAATTTCCGACTCCGACTCCAACTCCACCCTCTTCAAAATTACCGACTCCGACTCCGACCTCTTCAAAATTACCGACTCCGACTCCACCCTTTTGAAAATTGCCTACTCCGACTGCACTCTTTTGAAAATTACCGACTCCGACTGCACCCTCTTCAAAATTACCGACTCCAACTCCACCCTTTTCAAAATTGCCGACTCCGACTCCACTATCTTCAAAACTTCCGACTCCTACTCCGACTCCGACTCAACACCCTTGGTCGAATATCATCCGGGAGGTACCTGGAAGAACTTCGAAAAGAGGAGGCGGCCATTTTGGCCTCTCTGTCAGCGATTTCATTGCCAGTTACCCCTACATGAGAGGGGTCCAACATAGTATGATTTGTTTCTTATGGGAGTGGAGCAGCCGAAGAAATTGTTGTACAGCGGATACCATTGTGTTTTTAGAATAAGGGGTTTTAAGCGCGCTGAGCGAATCTGATTAAATGACATAAGAGTGATCTTGGTTAAGGATTAGAATTTAAGAAAGGACAATCATTATGGCCATTAATTCTGCCATAAAAATTGAAGCATAAGGAGGTTGCGGTCAGGAAAGACAACAGATGCGCCCACACTGTCCCCTGTTTTAGAGCCGTCAGTAAACACGAGTAAATTTATCGTGAACTACGGAATGAGACAGGAATGATGCTTTTAACAAGGCAGCAGGGTGGCTAGATTTGGAGAGAGGTCAGAGCCAATGGGAACTGGGAATAGCCAAGGTGTGTACTCTTCATCATAAGAGAAAGGCAGCACCTTTGCAAAGGGATGTTAGGAAGTGGGGATGTTATGAACTGTGTTGCAAATGGCCCAGTAGTAGGATTCGGAGGCCATCTCACCGATCAGTGTTAGAGTAGACGGTTTGGGTTTGAAAACGAAGATAACTTGTACACATGATTTATTCTCTTCGTAGAGAGAGTGGTATCACATTGGATTCAAATTCAAGGCTCACCCGGGGGGACGATCGGAAGGTTCCAGTGGAGTCACGAAATCTCCTCGTTATGGATGGGATCTAACAGGTGTAGTAGTGTTGTGGAGGCCTGACCATATACTGCACAGCCATAGTCCAGTTTCGATCGGATTAGGGCTATGTAAAGACGTAAAAGGGACTTGCGATCAGCACCCCAAGATTTTGAGGCGAGATGACGTAACAGGTCAAGCGCGCGATGACAAGTTGTTTTCAGCAGTTTAATATGCGGTGCATATGTTAAGTGGTCATCTAGAATGAGTCCTAGAAATTTGACTTGTGAAGTCACCGGAATGGGCGAACCATATAAGGTTAGGTTCACTGGAAGAAGGTTCTTCGATTCCCTTTCTTCTTAAAAAGCACTGCTGAGGTTTTGGTGTGAGAAAAATGGAAGGCATGTAAGTTACTCCATTATATACAGAGGTGGGCATCGTTACTCAAAAAAGTAGTTCCGTTATCGTTACTCCGTTACTCGGAAAAAGTAGTTGCGTTATCGTTATTCCGTTTCTTTGAAAGGAAAAGTAACGAAGTGCCGTTACTCCGTTACTCCGTTACTTTTAGCTTTTCAATATGACATTAATTACGGTATCTTAGACAATTTATTGGTTTGTGTATATTAAATATTCAACATTATCATTATTATTAAAAAACAAACCCTCATGTAAGACCCTAGCGTACTCAAGACTTAGTGCTTTGCATCCACCAACGATTTAATTGCACCAGCCACCTTCCTGCCATTCACAACTTTCATACTACACTCTGCATCATCCGTTCCCTTTTCATCCAACATATATATTAAATATTTAAACACAGACACTTGTTCCAGCTGCTCACCATCTAACATAACTTCACACCGAGGACTGTCCTCACTCACAACCATAACCTTAATCTTATCTACGCTTACCTTCAAACATCTCCTTTTACACACCCTGCCAAATCTATCTACCAATCCTCTCAAACTCTCTCAGACTCGCCACACAAAACCAAATCATCAGCATATAATAGGTAGGGCATCCTCCACTCCCTTCCATTCTCCATCATTCTAACCGAGATTGTGGAGTCGGAGTCTGGGAGTTGGTAATTTTGAAGAGAGTGGAGTCGGAGTCGGAGAATTTTGAAATGACTCCACAACCCTGATTTTAACACCATCCCCTGCCATCCCACCAATAATTCTTTCATAACCCCATCCATATACAAATTGAATAACCAAGAAGACATAGCACATCCCTGCCTCACTCCGCAATTAATATTAAAACAACCACTTTCAACTCCATATATTCTTACACACGCTTTACTATCGTCATATATACTTTTGATTCCATTCAGAAGCTTACCACCAACACCATATATCAATAACACCTGCCATAGAGCTTCCGTATTAATCATTTCTTACGCCTGTTTGCAAATCCAAAAAACCTAAATACAATTTATTCTTCTCCTCCCTCATTTTCTCAATCATTTTTTTCAATGTAAAGATTTGATCCACACATCCTCTACCACTTCTAAAGCCACCTTGTTCTTCACAATCAGTCTTTCAGTCACTCGACGCATTCTTTCGACCAAAATAACAGTATATATCTTCCCTACTACACTTAGTAGAATAATTGCTCACTCCTACAGTTACCCATATCTCATTTACCCTTATATAAGGGTACTATTACTTCTCTCCTCCAATCCCTCGGAACTATGTTCTTCATAAACATTTTGCTACAAAACCAAATCCAATCAATCACATCATTTCGCCTCCGTTCTTGATTATTTCTGGTAATTTCGTCTATACATACAGATTTACCGATGTAACTTTCTCGCTCTACACATTATCTCCTCCTTACTAATGACCTCATGCCAAAATACCTATTTCTTGCACCATCAAACCCACATATTCACTATCACCTTCATTACTGCCAATGTATGCAGATTTTCGAAGTGTTCCCACCACACTCTAGTCACATTCATCTCATCAGTTACGAAAGCACCATCCCTATTCATTATTCTATGCATATATATATATATATATATATATATATATATATAACATATATATATATATATATATATATATATATATATATATATATATATATATATATATATATATATATATATATATATATATATATACTGTACTATATTATAAAAGTATTTTTTAGCTTGATCGGGGTGGTCAATTGGCTATCAACATTCAAAGAAAGTCGAACAAAATGTAACGGACTAAAAGTAACGGAAAGAAATAAATGAACTTATTCGGAGCGTTACATGAAAGAAAAAGTAACGAGTCCGTTACTCCGTTACTGAAAAAACTAGTTCCGTTCCTAAATGAGCGGGGTGCCCACCTCTGATTATATATATATATATATATATATATATATATATATATATATATATATAAAAATACAAGAAATATATTTATAAATATATATATATATATATATATATATATATATATATATCATATATATATATATATATATATATATATATATATATATATATATATATATATATATATATATATATATATATATATATATATATATATATATATATACTATATATATATATATATATATATATATATATATATATATATATATATATATATATATATATATAAATATAATATAAAATATATATATATATATATATATATATATATATATATATATATATATATATATATATATATATATATATATATATATATATATATATATACAGGAATCGATTCATCTTCAGGCGATCAAAAAAAATTATATATTTGGAAAGGGCTCTTTAGAGAGAGTCACTAAAGAAGTTCATCAGAGTCGTGCTCAGGCGGTGTTTATTAGTGTTGATCACTTGACAAGGGTTTTAAAGTGGTAAGTATCATCACTTCAATTTTTTTTTAATTTTAGGCTATGAAATTCGTTGTATCTTTTATATTTCTTGACAATTTAGACCTTAAACACTTAAAGAGACTGGATGTAATTTATAAAGATAATAAACGAAAGATAATATGTATAGAAAATAATAGTTCTGAAACGTGGAAATTTATGTCAAAATTTCAATTAAATAATGAAGATAGTAATTCGGGAATTTATAGTATAGCGTTCAATAATTGTGATGTAAAATATTTCGGTGAAACCGATGATTTGAAAAGACGTAATATCAGTATGGATATAGCCTGAGGTGTGGAGACCATAACCCTGCTTTGTACCAGCGTATGAATGAACTTAAACATGCGATTAATACGAATTCCGCTAAAATAATTTTATCTTGCAAAAATGTTGAGAGAAGAAAATTCATTGAATCATTTATTATAAAAAAACGCAAATAACTTCAACAAAATTCCAGGAGAAATAGAAATTGATAACATGCTAAATAATTTATTAATTTAGGAAAAACGTTATAAAGGTCTTCTTGGAAAAATACATTAAGAGTTTAGTCGATCCAACTAAAGCTGTCCAGTGTTTATATTAGAATTTTTTCCTCTTATAGTTTACAATTCCTTGAATAAAGGCCTTCAGGCCTCTACATGGCTCCGCTATGTAGACGACATTTTTTGTGCAATTCCTTTAAACACCAATATAAATAATATTCTTCAACACATAAACAATATACATCCTTCCATCTCTTTCACTATGACTTTCACAAATTCTTATTCCTTGGTCTCGACACCATTGTTTCTTGGAAAAAATTCACCACATCATTTACTATTACTGATATAGGAAACCAACTTTCTCTTTATCATACAATACATTGGTTTTCCACACATTCACTTAACACTAAATCTACATAATATATTATACATTATATATTGGCAACTCTGACTTTGTTTCTTCTTCTTTTTCTTTCACAAACCAAATTTCTTTACTCAACCTTTTCTAAACTCACGCATGCCTCCATATTACATAATCTAGCCATATAAAAAGCAAAGAAATTTTCTATAACAGTAACCCCACATTGCTCCCAAAAAACAAACGATCACACTATCGTCAGTACCTATAGTACCATAGAAACATTACCAGCTAAAAAACATCTCCCTAAGATATTTGCTTTTTACCAAACAACACATTCCTTTTAAAAAAAAATATTCAAACCTCTTAAACCCAATAACTTTCAAACCCAATGTATTTTATAAAAATTACCATGTTTATGACTGTTCGGATGTATATATTGGAGAAACAAATGACCTGCCCAGGAGAACTAACCAGCATAGTTATGATTTGAACTAAGATGCCCCCAATTCCGCTCTTTCACTGCCCACAGAACCTCAAAGCAACATAGAATTAATATTAAAAAACTTCCATAAAAAAATATTGAAAATACACAAAAAATTAATATTGACGTCAATATATATTATATACTGGAAAGTATTACAAAGTATTGGGTGATGTAAAACTAGACAAGCCATCCAAAAGTCAATTCTAGAGTCATACACATGCTTTAACACACCAAACTATAAAATTTAATTGCAATTTATTCCTTGTTCATAAATTCGGTTCAGTTCCTAATTTTTCACATTCTGAAGAGGTCCGGTTGAATTTGTCATGCACGAAAGCTAAATTATGTTGCAAAATAAAGTTGTTCTATAACTTCTTTTAAATTTTTTTTTTAACGCGATTTAATTTATCCTTATAAATGATTTTAAAATCATGGTCAATTAGCAAGGTGGGGCAATATATCCTATATCTATATTTGCCGTACAAGGCCCAACATAAATACTTATATTATATATAATATCATAATATATATTATACTATAGTTATATATATATATAATATATATATATATATATATATACTATATATATATATATAATATATATAGTATATACTTGATTATATATTTAAATTAATAAAATATTATACTTATATAACATATATATTATATTATATATATATTATATATATATATATTAATATATATATATCTATATATATATTATATATATATATAATTATATATTATATATACTATATATATATTATATATATAATATAAATATATAATATATATAATATTATATATATATATATATATATATATATATATAATATATATAGTACTATAATATATATATATATATATATATATATATATATATATATATATATATATATATATATATATATATAATATATATATATATATATTATTTTATTTATATATATATATAATATATTATACATATATATATAGTATATATATATATATATATATATATATATATATATATATAGCAACTTAGAAGAGGTATTTCAATTACCAGTTTTAGACCGATTTTTCATTGTCTTATCTATATTTAAATACCATGCTAGAACTACCGAAGCGCATTTACAAATTGCTATGGCAGAACTCCCATTTATGAGGTAAGATGCAACGAGTATTTGAATTTCTAACATAAATACTTATTGCGACAAGTATTAATTAATTATTCTAGAATAAAATAAATGGTAGATAAATTTACAACCATTTGAATTGTTGAATATTATTTGATGGTCTAACGAAAATACTCTGACCATTATTAGTTTTACTAGATTATTATAAACATTAGATAAATTTACGTACTATTTGCAAAGTTAGTTTTTTCTTTATAATTTTATTGTTTAGCACCTTTAATAAAATTTTTATTTTAATTTTTACAGTAAAAGATATTTAACAGAAACTGAAAGATTGGTCCTCCATGGACGTAGAGCAAAACTAAATGACGCCCTTAAAAGGTTGGAAGAAAGACGGGAAAAGTAAGAACTCGAAGGAAAAAAAATTCTGTCCCGTCTGTTGCGGTTGTAGGCTACACGAATTGTGGCAGGTGTCTTTTACGCTTTTTTAATCCTATAATCAAATATTGTATTAATGCTTTTATTCAAGCAAAATCTCCCTAGGCTCCATTGTAAAATAAATATTTTTGCATTTCTGAATATAAAAGTTACCAGTCAATTATAACAAAATATTTAAAATAAAAAGGAGATATAAATAGAATATAAATATAAATATGTAAATATAAATAGAATATTTAAAGAATTATTAATACACAGGAAAGACAACTTTAATAAGAGCTCTGACTGGTAATGAAAAATTGAAGGGAGAAAATCGATTATTTGCTACCTTAGACGTAACAGCTCATCAAAGTTTTTTACCATGTGGTCTTAGAGTCTTATATTTGGATTCCGTTGGGTTTATTCAAGATATTCCAACTTCACTTATTGCCTCTTTTAGGGCAACACTTCAGGACACAATATATGCTGTAAGCTGATTTGTTTTTTTTCATTTTATATAAGTTTTAAAAAGCCGCACATGAAATAGCATTGATATGAATTTATGATCTCATTTATGAGGGTCAGGAATTATGCCTTTCTACATATTATTACTATTACAACAATTTTTCATTTGAATGTAAGATTTAGGTATTTAGTTTCCTCCACTCCATTATTAAATCAACGTTTAAAAAGAAAATATCGGAAAACGAAAATTTTTCTCAACTCTGGTAATAGAGACACGTGTTAAAACTCTTTTCTCTCTATATCAGAATTTTAGGAATTTTTTTTTTTTTTTTTTTTTTTTAAATATTTTCTTTATTTCTTTTTCTATAAATATATTTACTTAAATTTCATGGAATTTTGTTTCAAAATATGTAAAAATTTAGTATAATTCTTTATGCACCTTAAAAAAATTTCAATTATTATTAAGTTGGCTTATCATCATCATCATCACCCACCTTCTCTCCCTAAGAATGGGGGTAAGGTGCGTAGCATGCACTGGAAACTGAAAGGTAGTAGAAGAATATGGCGCAGGTCGAAAAGAAAGCCCAGCCTTACCGCCCCCTCTTATACCTTTTAGTGACATAGGGTTCATCCCTTGGTCAGATGGGCCACAACCATAACCCTCGCCACAAAACCGCCATCAATCCTATTGTGCCTACCTTTCTTACTCAGCCCTTTACCAAACACATTCTCTCCTCACAGGCATTCTTTTACGGAACTCAATCACTATTTAATACTTACTTCTTTTGTCTCCCAGCCTTGGTTGCTCCCAAACTACACATCACCACTATTAATTACATCGCTTAACCAACATGTAATATACATCGCGAGGATCCTGTCCAAGCTGATCGACGCAAGACCATCTCTGCGTAACTTTCAGTTTGATTCTCTAATGTTTATCTGTCATGACACCGAGCACAACTCTCTAGACTCGTTCATTGCTAATTTAGTCGAATAAGTATCTTCCACACCTTACACGTCTCCCTTAGATTGTCCAAACTGAACACATTGGAGTTAAGATCTGAAGATCTCATATCAGACTACACATTAAGCTCATATAGGTAACAAACATACCTCATGTAAGACCCTAGCGCACTAAGTCTTAGTCCCTTTACATCACCAACGATTTAATTGAGATTACCACCTTCCTGCTATTCGCAACTTTCCTACTACACTCTGCCATTGTCCGCATCCGTTTCAGTCCAAACATATAGCGCTTATAATAATATTGAAACTCAACACTTGTTGCAGCATGTCAACTGATTGTAACAAAATAACTTCACTACTCGAGTGACTAGATCGCTCAGTTACAACTAACTCAAGTTATTAGTGTCTGCTAATATTACGTTGAAATATGTCTACGGTCTACACATAACGGTGACAGAAGCCACAGTCCTTTACACACCCTGGCTCGTCTCTTGCCGAATATCTTCTTCAAGACTCTTTAGAGACTATCTTCCCTAGGTGACTAACATAAATCATCCAGCATATATAGTGAGTAAGGCACCTATCACACTACTCTGTTCCTATCTTCCATGCGATATGCTAACGAGAGTCTACCTACCTCTCTGCACCTCTTAATTCTCTTCATAACCCAGGTCCATAACCATATTGTAGAGTAACAAGGAGAGGCAATAACACATGCCTGCCTCATCTGTAGTAATCATGAATAGGATATACCAATCCACTTTGACTTATTATATATCATATCCACGTCTAATGAACCTGGAGTTATCAATCTGCAAACTAAATTCATATGATGTAATTATTAAAGTTTTTGAAATAGTGGTCAACTACCTCTACGAGAAACTTTTCAATTCCTTTCCACTGCAGTCCAAAAATCAAGACAGAAATCAAAGAACGTAATAGCTATTCTATTATTTAAGGTAATAAAGTCTATTATAGTTATTATTATATTTGTCGAATGCAAACAACAAGTATATCCTCATTATTAATTATATATGAAAGTATTATATGATTTATTATTATATTATTATTATTCTGTTTATTCATTAGCCTTTTTCCCAGAATGGGAGTAAGGTGCGTGCGAGCATCGGAAAAGAAAATGCAGTAGGAGAATAGGACAAAGTCGGAAAAGAAAAGCCCCAGCCGTTCTCCGCCCCTCTGACTTACCAATGATTACTGAAGGAAAACTCGATCGCAAATCAGGGACTAAATCCGATCACTAGAGGCTTCACGGACGCGCGGATCTCATCGTATGGTAATCGCTTAATGATGATGAAGGTTCATCCACTCTGAACGCCCAGGTTGGAGCCATAACGATACTCCCTTACAACACGCTCGCGCGCCATATACTACTTGCGTTTCGATGACCTTTTCGTGTACAGGAATATAATGGTGTCTAAGTGTGATCTGTCGGCTCATAATTCACGATTATCTCTTCACTGCTAAACATCTTTGACGCTCAATCCACTCGTATTGTCTTCGGCTCATCCGCCGTCTGTCTCCCAAACTACATATCTGATCTACTTGGTTTACATCCTGCTCTAACCAACTGTGACTATCATTCATCCTTCTGGATGACCAAACGCGATCTCGGGCATACGTTTTTTAATTCTCATCGTGTATACTCCTTCACACACAACAACTCTCTAATACGTTCAGGTTCCTCAATTTTGTCGAACTGTTCTCTCGCACACCTAGCCCCCTAACTATTAGTGTTTCCATCTCTATGAATGATGGAGAATTGAGATAGTGGATATGAACACGAGTTAGACCACTTTAGATTCATATCTTCCTATATCCAGTACCTAGTCTATACTTGACTATGCAATAGACACAGGTTAACTGACATAACCCTCATGCTAGACCATAGCGCATCCAGGTACTTATTCTAGTGTTTACATTCACCGCGAATTTTATTGTCACAGTCCACGCAGCTTCCGTGTGTGCTATTGACGATCTCTGTTCATATTGCAAGCATCTCTTGCTAGTACGAGTCCAGATTCCCTTTGACTTATTCCATAGCATAACCCGGTGAGAATTTGTAACAACGACATCTGTGTTTCCGAGTCTCTGTCATCCTCTAAAACAGTGTATACAAACGTAATAAGAGATGCTTACTGAGGAGCGTAGTTCTCAACTCAGCGATTCGCTGGTGCTCGTTGGAACGTTCTTAGATTACGAGTGTTATACGTTTCCCATCACCTAACTTGTTTTAACACCCTGCCAAATCTTCTCTATCAAATCCTCTCAAACTTCTCCTCAGATTCGCCACAAAGAAACCTTGGAGGAATCAATCCGCACAGTTTATTATGTAGAAACCCTCCACTGAATCTCCATCCCATAAATCTCTAACACTATTTCCTGCCCCCCCCCCCCTCTAATTCTTTCATAACCCCATCCATATATAAATTGAATAACCAAGGCAGACATAACCAAAACCCTTGTCTCCTCCATAAGCCATATTTCAAATAGGATCAAATCACCTTTTCACCCTTGATCTTACACACGCTTCACTATCCTCATTACATACTTTTGATTCCACAGAGGACCTCACCACCAACACCATATATCACTAACACCTGCCATAGGAGCTTCCCTATTAACCCCTATCATACGCCTGTTTGCAATTCCATAAAAACCTAAATACAATTTATTCTTTTTCTCCCTTCATTTCTCAATCATTTGTTTCAAATGTAAAGATTTGATCCACACATCCTCTACCACTCCTAAACGCACCTTGTTCTTCACCAATCAGACCTTCAGTCACTCGACTCACTCTTTTCGACCAAAATACAGCAATATATCTTCCTTAGCACCTCATAAAACTTATTCCCTATAATTTCTGCAGTTCCCCTTATCTCCCTATAACAACCTTATATAAGGGGTACGTATTATGCTCCCTCCATCCCTTTGGAACTATACCTCATAACGCTTTATTACACAACTTCAATCAATCAATCACCATCTCGCCTCCGTTCTTGATCATTTCACCAGTAATTTCATCTATACCTGCAGATTTACCATTCTTCAACTTTCTCACTCTACCCATTACCTCCTCCTGCTAATAACCTCATCCCCCAAAATACCTATTCCTTCTTGCACCATCAAACCCACACGCATTCACTATCACTCTTATTATTATTATTATTAATTATTATTATTATGCGGGTTGTTAACACTTAAATAAATTACATACATAACACCTTAAATGCTATCAAAATAAAGTTTAATTTTTCAAAAATCATTTTTCAATTAAAATTAAAAAATTGGGCAATTACTTGTAGATTTATATAAAAAATTTAATTTTCCTTGTTAAACTTTCTTTAAAGTTATCTTGTGATTTGGGTATTTATTTAAAAACTCTATTTTGTTTAAGGATGCAATTGTTTTAGTAAGAGATATCAGTCATCCTGACAATTTCAATCAAACTAAATCAGTTTATGAAACACTAGATTCACTTCCTCTTCCAAAAGGAACTCCGGTAATTGTGGTTAACAACAAAGTAGATCTTATTGATAAAGAAAAATATGAAATTGAAGTTGGGAAAAATGAGCTCTTTGCATCTTCTATTACCGGAGAAGGTTGGTAGCTTTAAATATGCATATTAATAGTTTGTTCATTATATTATTAGTAGTAGGGGTAAATTTTTAATTTTTTAAATTATAATCAATGGTTTGAAAGATCTTGAAAAAAAAATCGAGGAAGAGATACTACGAGTGACTGATCGCAAAATATACGCTTTTAAATTACCAACTGGTTCCTTTATAATCGAGTAAGTATTTTGTATTGACTTTCAATGTGACATTTAGAAACGTTTATATTTGAGAGATAATGAAATATAAATTCTAACATGAAGGTAACGATGAACAGCTTTAATATGTTAACTTACAAATCCTATCTCTTTTTCTCACTTCCTTGTGATTCCTTAGTAACTAAGTATACCTAAAATTGTTAAATACGCCTAACCCGAAAGCATAAGAATCCAAAAACACTAAGAAATAGAAGTTGGCACACACAACTATATAGTATAACAAGTTTTCAATTTCCCTTTTTAGAAACATAATTAGAATTACCTAGAAGTTCCCCTCCTGAATAGGGCTATGCCAGGCGTGAGGTGTGAACTTTAAAAAAAAAATAAAAAAAAATAAGTATAACAAGTTTTCAATTTCCCTTTTTAGAAATAATATTTTATCAATTTAAGAATTTTTTTTTTATTATATGTAAAGAGAACTGGTTAAATCACACCTTTAACTATAAATTGTCCTCATAATTGCGTATATTTACCAAATAGTTTCTACCTTTCACATATTTTCTACTATTTCACTCACTCCGTTTAATTAGAAAATCTGTAGTTTGTTCTATTGAGCTTACCCATTTTACTTGTGAAAATTTTCCATTCTCCAAAATCTCCTTTAAAGCAGCTAAATCTATTGTTAAATACCTACAACACACTTTCGAAGTTTATTTAACAGTCCTTAACGTTTTGCTATTGACGTTCCACATCGTTTATATCTGGTAGAAAATAATTTTCACCAGACTGGACAACCATTTCTATCTGAAATAGAATTGTAACTTATCTGACTCCTTAACGCTACCAAAAGTTGCATCAGCATACCTATTTTTCTTTAATTTTGAGAGCTTACTATCCATTAATTTAGTCATTTGTTACTATAATTAATTTTTCATTAAGTGAGTAAAAAGATTGAAGTTTCTTTAAAGATCGAAGATTAAAAATAATATCACTTGTATTTAATAAGTATTTTTTATTACACTTCTCGCTTCATTTAGTTAAGATGTGTAAATCAAAGGTCACGACCGCCTTTTAAATTTAAAACGTTAAATAACTATAACTATTACATTTAAAATTCTCTTCTGAAAGAAGATATATAAAAAATTAAAATACCAATACTAAAATTAAACTTAGTCGACACTAATTATAAATAAAACGAAATCTTCTTCAACGACGACGTTACTCCATACAATGAAATCTCTCTTCAACGACGATGACACTTCCTTTCCTGTAATTATAAAAGTACATTGGAAAGTTTAGAAGATTTAATCAACTAAACCATTTTCCTCTTCTCTCTCTTCTTCCTCTCCTGTCGTCTTTCCTTCAACATATAACCTCATGTTGTCGGCTCTCACTCCTTCTTTCGTTAACTTATCCGCTATTTGTGCTTATCCATGTTATTTTATTTATTTCTTTCATTTCTTTAATAACAGCGATATCTATCCTCAATCTTTTACTCAGCACTCCTGAAGTGGAATAGATTGCTTTACTCAATATTTTGCTATCAATTTTTATTTTTATAGGAACATTTTCCCTTGTAATTTCTTTCCATATGTTTTTCAAATAAACAGTTGTTTCAGCCACTTCAACTAATGCTAACGTTTCTGCTTCTATAGTTGATCTCCCCACCCTCTTGGCGAGACCCGATTTTCGAAATATCGGACACTTTTTACTACTTTCATCTACCAAACTAATTATATGACCTATTTGTGACTTCTCTTTGTCGACATTTCCCAATGAAACGTCTGTGTACACTTCAAACCTAATTCTTCCTTCTCTTAACTCTTCCATTTTTATCTTTTAAGCTTCTTTTCTTGTTTTCCTAATTACTCTACTAACTTTCTTCATATCCTTCCCATAAGCTATCTTATTAGTCCTTGTTCAAGTCACTCACTTTATAAGCAATATCCGGTCTACTATATTGACTCAATCAATTTATTGTCTTACTAATTGATCTGTATCTTGTCATTTCTTCTTTATTTAATTCTTTCTCTCCTTTCACCACAGGTCCATAGATCTCATCATCTGTATGCATCTGTTTTATATAATTAATATAATTGCTCTTCTGTTCCTAATTTTGAATTTGTCCTTAATTGCCCCTATGACTTCGAATATGTTCATTTCCTCCATAGTATAATTCGTCCACGTGAGTACACATTACTCCTATTAGTTCATTACTTCTTTTCCAACTAAATATTGTTGGACCTAATGAGCATTTCTCTCCTATTTCTTTCATCGTTTTTACTTTATTATACGAAACCTTAGCTGCATTTTTCAATCCATAAATTGCCTCCTTTAACTTCCAACGTCTGTCTGTGATATATAAACTATTCTTTCAAGTTTATCTCCATGTAGATATGCTTTCTTAATATCCATTGTTTTACATTTTCAACCATATCTTTTTGATATTCCTATACATAATTTTGAAGTTTCAGTAGCACATGTGGGTGCGTCTGTAGAATATTCACCATTTTTTCTTCGAAACCTCTCACGACTAACCTTGCCTAACAAACCCTTCTTCTTTTTTTCTGTCACTATCCATCTGGTGGTTAATATTTTTTGACTTCCTTTATTTACGGCCTCCTACACCTCATTTTCAACCTAGCTTTCCAACTTCTTTACTTTAGCTTCCAAAACCTTTTTTGCCTTCAAAGTTAGCTAAAAATACCCTCCTCATCGGGTATACGTGTAATGTTTTTCCATCCCTTAAAATCAATCCACGTTTTTTTTTTGTCCTGTTCCTGAATTATCCACATTAAAAAATTATTCAAAATCTTGCTAGTTGCTTTTCCTATCATTTCCCCTTGGTCTTCTTTCTTGTTTGTTCAGTACCTCTCACCTTCCTTCATAAAAGGTATTCTCTCTTCTACTTGAACTACTTACTTATCTTTCTAATTCATCTTCATTAATTTGATTAAATTTTGTCTCCTCACCACCACCTCTTCAGATTCTTCCAGCTTTTCATATCTTATTTCTTCTTTCTCATTTTTCTTTAATTCTCGTAATATGTATTCTATTCACCTCTCTAAGAGAGCCTCCATGTTTCACCACGAAAGTTTTGTAGTCTATTCCAATGATTCTTGCTGAACCTCTCCATTTTTTCTCATTTTCCCTTATATAATAGACTTCCTCTCCAATTACTGCTTCCTCCACTTTATGATCTCTCACATTTTTTTATGTGAATCTTTCTAGCCTTATGCATGGCTATCAAATTCCCTTTTAACTATACTTTCTTCTTTTCCTCTTTCTAAGCTTGATGGTCTGTCAGTGTTTATCACGATAGGAATACCAATATTCCTTCCAAATAATTGGTTTGAAGCAAGTCCATCTTTCATCATTAAACTATTTTTGGCAGCCATTGACCAATTTAATTTAAACACTTCCTTTGTAACTCCCTCTTTTAGTTTTCTCATAATCTTTAATAAGACCCACCCCATTGTTCCAAGGGCTCTCAGCTGGAGATATGCAGATGTTAGTTGAAAGATTTGGAAGAATGTATAAAGAATATATAAACAGCTGGAAGAGTAATTGATTGACGATATGAGAGGATACCTTCTTCTAGAGAGAACGGGCATAGATAAAGAAAAGAAAAATTGGAATTTCTTTCGAAATAAAGTAATAAAAACGATGTTGATTAGAATATTTCTTTAGGAAGTAACAGCATTGAAAGAAAAAAAAAAGAAGGGGAAAGAATACAAGTAAGGAAAAACCCTATGAGGTTCGGTGAAGTAACGAAGTTACTTTTAACAACAATTAATAATATGAGGATTGGAATATGATTACGCACAAGCATACCCAAAGAAATGAACAATAAAGGAAGAAACTTTACAGTGTTTAGAGGTGAAATCAAAAAAGAAAGCAAGCTATTTCGTAGTAGAAATGCTTTAAATCTTAAAACTGTCATTATTACCTTTTTCAGTTCATTATTTTGGAAGATTTCCTGTTCAGCCATTATCGTATGTATATCTTTTTACTTAATGATATTTTTGTGCTTTATAGCAGTCAATTTTGTTCTTACTCGTGTTTTGCCCAGACTACTAATATTTTGAATAATCACCATATTATATTTTGGAACTTAATGTTCAGAAAAAGCACACTTTAGTAGGACATTAAAAAACATGCAACAAAAAAGATAAATTTATTATGTAAATATTTAAAATCTGTATTTGAAGTATAAATATATATATATAAAATCTTATAAAATTTAATTTTTACACATCGATTATGTCATCATCACAATGATCATCTAAAAAGCTCCCAGTTAAAGTTGAACTAAGACTAACATTAAAACGAACCTTTTTTAATTCACTCATTTTCAAACAACTTTTCATGGGTATCCCATTTCTGATCGGATGCGATTCTAATTTGCTATATTTAGGTAAAATACTTTTCAACTTATCTACGTCTTTAAATGCTTTACGTGCTAAAATATATAACTCATCGAGGATAGTTTCTTCACTATTTAAGCTGGAATTAGAAACTTTCTTGCTAGGACTTCGTAATCCTGCATCATCTACGAGTTCTCCTAAATTCTCTTGTAGTTTAGAAATACTCTTGTCTAAAGATGAAACATCGTTTGCACCTAAAACGTAATAGAAATTTCAAGATAAAGTTTAGACCAATTTTGCCACCATTTTCACATCAACAAACAACCTAATGTACAATGGATACAATGAAATATTAAAAAACGCATTAAATTATCAATATCCCTACTGATGTAAATTATCATACTCAAATAATTACTATCAACTTCAAGTATACTCTAGAACAATCCCTGCTAAGTTAACTTTCTAATTCAAAAGGGGGGGGGGGGTCTACATGATATTGCTAATGAAGTCGCTTGTGACACTGCTACACAATTTTTTTTACTTTGTGACAAAAAGAAATATCTTAAAAAATTATAATTTAATCATATTAATATAAGGCTGGTTATTTATTGTATCTAAAGAATAAGTCAAATTAATAATTTAATTGGACCTAGTTACGGCAAAAGAAATAAACTTGCATATCATCATCACATTCGTCTATTAACCCAGGACGAAACCTTTAGAGGAATACTTCAGCTTCAAATTCAGAAACCTTGCCACTATATTTTATCCAAAATCGTCCAAAATCTATTCTCCATGACACCAAAAAACCTTTCTCAGTAGAAATGCAAATAATCTTACTGTCCTCTCCCTCACGTAATATCCGACATTTTCAAAAAATGTTAAATCTAACTTTTGCTTCTTCTCTTACCTTCTTGGTATTTTCCGTCGCATAACTGCCGTTTAACCTTCCACTAAAGCTATAACTCTTTGCTCAACCTTTTCCCTTAATCCACACAGACATTCAGAATAATTCTCTTTCCACCTACCTCCCACATATTTATTGCTAATAGCTTAACTTCTTCAAAAGATGCATATTCTGCTTTTCATAGCTTGACATAAGAAAGCTTACTTCTGATGGTATTCCTCCTAAGTTCTCAAAACTTGTCTCCAATCTCCACTTTCCTTTAAATCTATTCCGCCTCTGTCTTTCTACTTTGCCTTCCCTTCTTGCTGGAAAGGTGCTCCTGTACAAAAAAAGGAGCCAATCTCAACCTCCAAAATATCCAAATCTCTCTAAACTTTTGTTCTTTCTTATAGTTCGAAACCACCTAGCAGAATGTTTAAAACATTCTCAATTTTCTAATCTTTTCTCTGCTCCCAAATGCTTTTGTCTCTTTGTCCTCTTTCTTTCAGTATTTTGTTGAATGCCAGCTCACCCTTTAAATCTATAAAATAGTGGTCATGATGGTTCTGGTTTATCCTAACTCTTTCTATTCATAAAAACCTCTCTTATTGTCATCACAACATCTTTATATTACTCCAATGCCGAACTGACCTCATTACTCCTCATTTTGATAGACGTCCTTTTCAAAAACAATTAGCTCACTAGAAGGGCCCCCTTTGATCAACTAGAATCTGATCTTCTCGAATTTCTTTTGGAGCTTTGAGTACAAGCGTTTTCATTTACCACAATCTCAGCTCCTCATCTTTCCATCCACATAATTTTCACACGCTATAACATCTCCTTTGAAAAACAAACTAAAAAACCTTCGTCTTCCTCAATTCTGGGTTAATTTTTCTCGTGACCTAAAGTTGGAAGTTCATATTACATTCTCTTTTTAAGCAAGTTCTAAAAGTTGGATTCGAGGCACATTCAAAATTTCTTACCAAATCAGTTTATATTTACAGGGGTCGTCTTTCCCCTTATAAGTATTCCTCACTCATCTGAGTGCATTACACTCACACTGTCCCTTTTAGAATGGTTAGTCAGGCTTTTGTCTTATAAGTAAATTTTTGCAATCACCTTCTTTATTCATCTTTCATATAACCGACACTGCTCTTCTGAGCTCTTTCTCTACATAACTCCTCCATTGAGAAAGGTTCTTGGCACCACCTTCTACCACATCTTCAATATCTTTTCCATTGCTCTCTCTGACCTCATTGCTCTAACAGCCTATTTCAATCTACATGTACTCCAGTCTGGTAAAGTCTGAAACATACGTCCGCTATCTATTTCCAACCACCCTAAAACACTTTTTTCAGTACCTTCACATAACACCGTACATGTCTTTAATTTTGTAAATCAAAGAAAAAGGTTAAATTTGTTGTAACTGTACAATTCAAGCGACTATTTTTTATACTGAGAAAAGGTGTGATAGAATATATATATATATATATATAAAAATATTGTATCTACATTAATATAATATATAAGTTATACCCTATATATATATATAGTTAATATATATAATATATATATAATTTATATTATACTATATATATTATAGTATATACTAATATATATTAAGGGTGTTTTTAAATACTCGCATTGACTTTCGCATTCACAAATATTAAAAATAATTATTTGCATTTCACTCGAAACTCGGAAACTATAGAAAATTTCTGATGAACTTGTTAGAAAAATTTAACAAACTTTGGAGAATACTGTTAACAATTAGGGACTATGTGCCCGTCTCAAGGTAAGCTAACAGTAATTTCGGTCACAATCGCAGGAATCTAGCAATATCTAATATTGAAGACTCTACTTGAATATCGCTCAAATCAAACTGTGAAGAATCCCCAATAGTTCCCTTATCAGTGTGTTTGGAATTACTTCTGATTATTGTTCCCATGACAACGTAACCATTACACTTGTGCAAATCTAATTATCTCAGAAAGGAAGAATTGACATCAGGTTATGAACTATCTAAGCAGCAAACCTGAGTGAAACATGTATAAAGGAAAATGGTAAAAAAAGTAAGAATCCCCCAAGTCCAGATTTAAGAAGGATATGAAATTGTCTGAAATATATAAAATACAAATATATGGACAATGAAACGAAAAATCATAAGGATGCGATGTTATTTAAATTTACAAAATCTCTTAATTGATCTTCTGCTCGTCACGCTGAAATTCTTGGTTTTAGCTAGCAAAAAGTATCGCTCTCTTCAATACACACACTACTCAAAGGAATACTACAGAGAACCTATGAAAGAATAAAGGTTTCAGAAATATACTACACCTCTATCAAAGTAATCATCCAAGTAGTCTTTCTCCACCAAACGAATGGTCCAAGAAACTTCAATCACAGTTTCTTTGTTTTCTCTGATGTCATGCCGTGACAATTATTTCAAAAGCCAAAATTTTGTGTCGTGCTCTGACCTCTCACACTGAATTCACAAAAGGTGAAATATCAGTGGAGTAACTTTAATGAAATGTTGTTCAAAATGGAACCTACTTCACAGATATGATCCACTGTGTCCTAAGACTGCTGAGCATGCCATATAAAAGAAAGTTAATGTGCTTTCTATGAGTGAACACACAAGAACCCGTCAGGAACAGTGAACATCATCGCTGAATTAAGGTTCCAATTTGACAACATTTCACTTTAAATTACTCAACTTATTGTTCAACCTGTTGTGACATTCAGTGAAGCAGGATGTCAGCAGCACGGACCACAAAAATTGGCTCTGAAAAATTTGTCAACGCTGACTACAGAGAAAACAAAGAAACTGCTGATTGGAGTATCTGACCATTCTGTTGGGAGAAAGTAACTTGGAGATCATTGATAGATGTTACTAATTCTGAAACTCTTTTCTTTCAAAAACTATCTCTGTAAGTACTTCCTTTGAGTATAGTGTGATGAAAGAGACCGATACCTTGCTAGCCCGTACTAAAACAAGAATTTCAGCGTACGAATCAAAAAGATCATCCTTCTACTAATAACTTTCTGTAAATTAATTAACTCCATTCCTTTATGATTTTCGTTTTCATTTGTCCCATATATTTTATTTCTATAATAGTTAATGCATTTACATATATTATTGAAAAATTAATTGGATTCCTTACTTTTTTACTCATCTCTTACCTTTCACATTTTTTTCCTTGTTTTTTGCTTTTTAGACTAGTCAATAAACCCGATTCATTCATCCTTTCTGGATGAATAATCACAGATTGCAAAGTGTATGTTTCACTGTTGTCATGGAAACAAATCATCACAAGTCAAATTCCTCACCAGCACATCTCTGGATAAGGAAACACTATGTGGAATTCCTTCAACAGTTCGATTCTCGACGAATACTCATCCAATCTACGACCGCTTCTATCAATATTAAATTCTATTCTTAGATACACACAACTTGTGACCAAATATTTACTTCTAGTGCCGGCTTGAGTCTTCACGAGTGATACGAATACACGAGTTTCCCAGGTAGGGCGTTAAATATTCTAACAATTCCATCTGCTCATTCTTAATAGATTATTCTGAGAAAAATAAAATGCACAATAATTAATTTTTAATATTTGTGAAATCCGAAAGTCAATTGCGAAATTAGAAAACATGCCGTAATACTTATTTATATATAACAACCTACCACTATAATTATATCCTCATATATATACTAAATTATAAGTTATATAATATATCATATAATAATATATATACCATAGATATATATATATTAATATATATAATATATATAATAATATATATAACTATAATATAATACTATATCTTCAAACCTATTCTCACAGTAAAAAAAAAAGGTCCTGGAATGTGTACACTTACAACAAACTCATAGCTTTCTTGAGTTACAAAAAATTAAAGACATCTTACTGTGTTATATAAAGTACTGCAAGCAAAAAGTGTTTAATAGGTAGTTGGAAAATAATAGCGGAGTATTTCCAGACTTTACCAACGGTTACATGTAAGATGAACTAGCTGTTAAGACTGATCAGATAAGAGAGCATAGGAAAAAAAAATATGAGACGACTGTAAAAGGATTGTGTCGCAACCAACCCTTCTCAATGAGAGTATTATTGAAGAGCTCAGAGTATCTTTAATATATATAACGATGAAATAAAAGAGTGAAGAAAACAATTCACTTGATAAGAGAAAAGCCCTAGACTTCAACCCATTAAAAAACAGTTGAGTTAATCACTCACCAATGAGTGAAGATCCACTGTCTCCAATTCTCTTCAATGTGGTGCTAGACTATGTGCTGAAGAAAATTTCACAGGATGTGGGATTTGCCCATAAGAACTTGATTAAAAGAGACTCATAATATGAACCTCCAATTCAATCCACGAGAAAAAACACCAAGAATTGAGACAGACCGAAGTTCGATTATGTTTTAATATTGACCATTGAAAACTAACAAATTATGTTGAAGGGAAAGATTGATGAGTTCTTTGAAGTAATAAAACAGCCTGTTCTCAATGCCTCAAAAAATTCGAGAAATATTCAGATGCTAGTTTCCAAGGGGGGCCTTCTAGCGTGAGCTAATTTTTGTTGAAAAAGACGTCTATCAAAATAGTGGCAGTAACTGAATGGTGAAAGTCTCGCTTGAGCTAGATGGGTTGATGAAGCAAAAATGAAGAATGTATTTCATAAGCAATCAGAAAAGAGTCTCAGAATAAAAACAGAACCATTCATGGCAACCACATATTATAATTAAAGATGAGCGATGGGCATTCACCCAAAATACTGAAAGAAAAGAGGACCAAGAAACAAAAGCAATTGCGCAGCAGAGAAAAATTAGAAATTAATGTTTTTAAACTCCTCCGCTAGGTAATCAAAACTAAGAAAGAACAAAAATTTAGAAGATTTGCTATATTTGACGGTTGAGATTGCTCCCTTTTTGTACAAAGCACCTTTCCAGCAAGAAAAAAAGCAAAGTAGAAAGACAGAGCGGCGGAATAAATTTAACCAAGGCAAATGCCAAGCGAAAAGCACAAAGTTTTTTGGAGAACATAGAAGCAAACCATCAGAACCGTAACTTTTTATGTCAAAGCTCTGAAAAGCAGAAATAGCATCTTTTGATAGAATTCACTATTAGATAAATACTGTTGGAGTAGGTGTGGAGAAGAAGAATATTCATGGAATCGGTTCTGTGTGAATTAGAACAAAGTATTGAGCAAAGAGTTAGCTTTAGTGGGAGGTTAAACGGCAGTTTTTGACGAAAATATATAAAAAAAAGTTAAAGGATTTAAGCAAAATTAAATTTAACATTTTTTAAAATGTCCAATATTACTTGAGGGAGAGACCAGTAAATCCTATGCTTTTCACTAATGGAGTAGTTTTTATTTTAGACCGAAATAAGATTTAGGATAAAATATAAGTGGCAAAAGGTTTCCTGGAATTTGAAGATGGACAGTAATTCCTAAACGGCTTCGTCCTTTTCGCTAATAGCACGAGTAACAAGCAGAGGTTAAACCAAGGTATCTAAGTTTTAATTGATGTCATAGGGTGCACCACGCCATGCCAGAGAGAATTAACTCGCGCTTTGCACACTCCGAAGAACCTTTTCCACAGAAGCTGTTGTCATACCTTTTAGAATCAAAGAAGTTCGACTGCAATCGGCCAGTTTGTGAGACCGAAGTGCCAAAAACTTTTTCTTGCAGTAGTCGGGGGTCTTCCTGCGGACGACTTGAAGAATAGAGCAAGAAAACCAAGATATGAGAGTGAACGGAGCCCAGAGGAGGAAAGAATTTGACAGAACAAGGATAAAATAGAATTAGAAAGTCCTAGAATGTTGTCATCTCAAAGCCATCCGAGATACGAGTAGAGAACGCTACTACTTCTCAATGTAATTCTGTATAGAAACACCTAGCACAGTTCATTAACCTTTATCTGATAATTAGAGGAAAAGCAGTTGCCGGAGAACGTTAAATAAAACCAAGAATGATGATTTGAAATGTGAAAGAGAGAGAATGTGTTCTAATTTATTATAAGGTTTATGTGAGCCATTAGGTAGATATATTCGGAAAACTTAAATCAAAACCACGAACAAACTATTCACAATTGGCACATCTACTTGTCTTGAATAATTGAGAAGAAATAGTAGGATCAAAGAGTAGAGCTTAAAATCGGAACCTTAAAACCTAAATTCGGTTAGAAAACAGATTGAGGTTTAGATTAGAGAGCGGTGATGGGTTCAACAAATGAAAATTAGATTGAAAACGAGAAGGTTGCAGAAATTATTGAAGAAAGGCACCGTACAGGCACCAACCCAATTCAGTGAAGGCACCAAACCCATCACCGGAGGCTGTCAATGTCATTAATGGTGATGATAGTAGGGTTATTTTTGAAGCTACACCTAAAGGCTTCTCCAAGGCTAATCGTGCTTTTTTTTACACCATTTATTTCTTTATTAAGAAAGTGTTGTCTGAATTGTATTTTATGGTGTGTGATAAAGGAGAGCTTAGCTCCATCGTAAGAAGAATACTGGATATGAGCCAAAAGGAAGAACAAAATTGGGGCATGGGAGTGGCCAGGATTGTACCTAAGACTCCATAATGCTCAATGTGTAATCTCATCGCATAAGGAAAGCTACTTCATTCTATATATATATATATATTACTATATATACGTACTATATATATATATACCCACTATATATATATACTAATATTAATATAATATATATTATATAATATATACACTTATATATAATATATAACAAGATATATATACTTATATATATTATCGTTCGGTGCTGGGTTCGCAAATTTTGTGCGGCTCGGGCCGGTGGGCTCCTCTTCGTGCGTTGCGGTCGCCACTGCAAAAGAGCCGGCGGTTGTGGGCGGTGCCCATTAGATGATGGTGGTGCCGGTGCCTGCTGGTTTCACGACCTCCGCTCGCAAGCGTGTATGCGTGCGCAAAGAATCCGTTCATCGGCCAACACTAATTATATATATATATATACTATATGTCAGCAAACCAATATGTGAAATTTAATAAATAACCAGCACCCTTAAGAATCTTTGTACATCCTTGAAGTCTTCCTTCACACTTGGTCCATTTTGACGTTCAATTCCAGAACAGTAAAAAAAATTATAAAATAAAAATTATTAAATAACAAATCAATGAATGCATTTAAATACATTATTATCACATTTTCAACATTCGAATTGTTTCTGTAAAATGAGGAATTAATAAATCTTAATATGAAATTCTTTGTATATTAATATCCAATCCAATATATCATATTTGTTCTTTATTCGTGTTTCTAAAGCGAAGAAATAATTAGAAATATTTATATATATTATATATATCATAGACATATATATATAATATCTAACTATACTATATATAATATATATATATAATAAATATAAGTATAAATTATACATACTAATTATATATAACTATACTTATTATATATATATATAATGAATTTAATATAATATATAATATATATATATATAGTAACCTCAATAAATCATCCACATATAATAATATATATAATATACTATATATATAATAAATATATAAATACTATATTATATATATATATATATATATATATATATATATATATATATATATATATTAGTTTAGCTCTTATTTCTCTTGATAAAAATTGTTTAGTGACTTTTTTCGCTCTATCTCCATGTTTGGTTCCATTTTATTAAAAAATATTATTTGCAAAATTGCAGTTCAATCTGATAAAGGGAAAGAGTGCCCTGGGACCTTAAAAATGATAAAATCACAGACAAAATCAATTATATTTACTTATCAAGCGAAATGTAAATGAAATGCAATACTTCAAAAATGTTAGCAAGTATAATAAATAAGAATACAAAACTATCAGAATCGTATCTTAGAGCAACGTCATACCCGTCAGCGAGTAAGAGAGCACAGCTCCTAGCGGTTTTCGAAAAGGGTGCAAAATCGGAATTAGAACCATTGACAACACATTCTCATTAAACAATGTCATCTGTTCGTTTATGTGGGAAAATATATTTATTAAGATATTATCCGCATGATATAACTAGATGTAAATTGTTATCAAAGTATTAAGTGTATTATATTTCAATCTTCGTGTGGTGAAGTTAACTTTGCGTGAAAATTCCAGACTAAATTTGCAGGAAGTGTTTTTTTTTGGGAGGGGGGGTAAAAGCAAGAATTCCAACACATGAGATGAGAATCTGCATCCCAAAATTAGAAACTTTGTAAAAAGAATGGAGACAAATACAAAAACACCCTGGTAAATCATCGGAATCCCATAAGAAAAAGGAAGCAGATTTTGAAATGAAACTTGAGGCTCTGTTTGACATTACACATGTAAACGCTTTTGACATGACTACTATTGAAGAGGATGAGCAGTTTATGATTAATCAAAGTTTAAAAGGTCTCCGGGATTCATGAACGAAATTGATCATTGGGATTGTAAATCACAAAACTAATAAATAGACTTCCAGTGATTCTTTTGAATAGTGATACTAAACAAGTTCTTGAAGTTCCTGTATAATAATAATCTGGAACTGGAAAAGAGCAGAAATATTATGTTTGTCAAACTGTTGCTGAATGGGGTCTCCAGAAATATTTTAAAGCGTTGGCTTTCGATACGCGGTAGCAACGAATAATGGTGATTTTAGAGGTAAGTGCGTTTTGGCAGAAGATATTTTAGGACAAGATCTTCTCTATTTACCTTGCAGACATCATATATATGAAATCATTTTTAGAACCGTTTAAGAGGAAAATATGAGTAACACTGCAGGTCCGACTGTAATAATCTTTAAAAGATTCAAAACGCTTGGTCTGGAATCAATGTCCATAAATCCCGACCAAGGATTGAAAGTGAAAAGGCTAAGAGACACTTCAATCAGGGCGATGACTTTTGAATTCTTGACTTTGTTGGACATAGCTTGAGGCACTGCAGCCTAGGATAGGCATTATTAGAATTCTAGATTAACCAGCAATTTCCTTGCGAGAGAGTACCATCTCGTTGATTATTTTCCTTGTTCCCAGGCCATCCATTCATGTGAGCATGTGGGCTAAACCTATATATGCTTGAAAAATATATTTCATGGTTTTCACTATCACCAAGAGGAGAATACGATCAGTGATATTTGTATTTTTGTCAGTGTGTATGTCGAATGCTGAAACATGGTTTTGGCGCCATCTGTACAAACAGTAAATATCTGGATTCACGGGTTCTCTCATACTTTTTCACATATCAAAGCTATCGATCGCCAAAATTCTCGTGGTTGCTACAATAAAACTAAGAATCATTTCTGCCATTTGAGCCCTAAGTTCCTCTTGATCCACCCTTTGTGTGTAAATCAAACAAGTGTAAATGAAATGCTTGAATCGCAGACATAATCTTCCAAAGGAAAATAAGAGAGGAATACAATTAGAAATCGAAAAAATCCCAGAAATTATTAACAATGGAATTGAAGATTTTGTTTCAGTTGAAATTTGAGAGTTTTCGAAAATTGACTTAGTGATGACGTCTTCTTATAGTGATCCCTTGAATTGTGCAAAAAATGAAAGTTTTGTAACAAAGTGTTATATATTATTAAATAAACTGAAAGTTTCGTTAATTTGATTGAAAGGAGGAGTCAAGCTTATATATGACTATAATAAATTACTTACGAAAAACGAGCAACAGAAACAGCAAACTCTTCAGATTTTAACTGATTACTACAGAAAGTTTCCTTCTAATGCAAAAAGGGAATATTTCTCAACGTCAAACTTTTTAGTGTAAATAAGCAATTTTCATATTTTTCTCGGAAAATGTTAGTCGTACGAGAAAAAATGACAAATATACAAGTTAATATATTAAAACAAGTAATATGACAAAGTATACTTTTAATATTTCCTGCGCTATTAATTTAAAACTTTCCTTTAATAGTTAAATTCACTTTCCTGTAACATTTTATTTTTCGACTTTGAAAGTCACAGAGGCAACCTTTTCCTTTATCCAATTGAGCCGAAATTTTGCACAGATGTTTCTCTCACAAAATGGAACCAAAGTGAGCAGTGAGAAGAAAATTCAAACTTCGAATATAAGAGCCACCCTAATTTATTATAGCCTATATATATAATATATACTATAACTATAGTATATATATTATATATATATATATAAATAATATATATATATAATATAATATATATAATATATATACCACTATATATATACTATATAATATAAGGCGTATAATATATTATAATATATATATATATATATAATAACTCTGACTTTAACTTCTATCAACTTCTGGTTTTGAATTTTGGTGTATCTCCCTTGCCTCCCATTAGCAGCAGTGGTTTTTAAAACGGGTCGCGCACCCTTGGTGCATCACGAAAATATTTACCCCCCCAGGGGAGGTGTTTGGACGACAACCGTGAAGAAAAACCTTAATTTATTTTGAGAAGATATACTGTATATATATATATATATATTATATATATATATATATTAACTAATATATATAATTTATATATATATATATATATATATTATATTATAACTATATATATATATATATATAATATATAATATATATATTATATATATACTTATAATATATACAGTATATACCACTATATATATTTTGTGAAAAGCATTAGATGCAGTCATGAATCTATTTTTATTTCTGGAGGTGCCACTAGAATAAAGATGGAAACCACTCCCTAGAGAAAAGCACTATATATTATATAATATATATAATATTATAAATAATAGTATATATATATATAATATATATATATAATATAATATTATATATATAATATATATTATAATATATATATATATCACCATATATATAGGTTGTGGGTGTGGTGGTCATGTGATGTGTATTATATGTTTCTGCGCTGTGTGATGTAACATGCATGAAAGCGAAATTCTCATATATCATTATTAATTAGGACCTTAATATGGTATGTCTTGCAAATTTAGCATCGACTGTTTCGCACATACAACGCATATACAAAGCTATAAATCTTGTTCGGCATTAAAATTTAATAATAAATTAAACAGAAAAACACATTGGATTTCCTAATATATATATTTATTAAGTCTTTTTGTTTTTATACTATATATATATACTATATATATATATATATATATATATATATATAATAGATATAATATATATAATATATATATATATATATATATTATATATAATATATATATATACTAATAATATATATAATATATTATATATATATACCTAATATATATATAATAATATAATAATATAATAAATTATATATATATACCTATAATATATACTATCACATATATATATATATATAAATAATATATATTATTTATATATTATAATTTATATACCTAATATAAATATATATATATATATATATATATCAATATACTACATAGTATAATATATATATATATACTACTATATATAATATATATATATATATATATATATATATATATAATATATATATATTTTATACTTCTGAATGGTATTGTGTCCATAAGTATCCGTAGTGAAATGATTTTACCACAACTACCATTTTTGGATCTTTATTATTATTATGCTTTACTTCACTCATATTCTTTGTATGAAAATAACAAATTAAAAAAGAACAATACACAAATTTCGCCTGTCATTGATCAACTTCTCACAAATGACACGCCACCTAAGTATTGTTCATTCGACACATTCGTGTCGTAGATTCTGTATCTCTCACTCCACCCATACGTTTCACTTAACAATAATATTAACACAGGAAACACGATTACCATCATGCAAAACCTCTAGCAAACTCAAACTAGCCCATTTATCAAAAAAAAACTCTGTTCTGGTATGGATTCTTATGTAGGGTATTGTTGTAGCTTATTGAAGAATTAAAAGCATTAGGTCAGATAGTGAAAGCACGTGTAGAATAAATGGAATGAAAGAATGGTTTAATGTTTAATACATACCATAGCAAGGCAGCGCTAGTCTCCTTAACTATATCGACAGTTGATTAATATTTTAAAAGACTATTGATATTCTTTTATTGGTTCTTGGAATGATTTAAAAATGAAGAGAGTTATGCGTTCTTCTTATTGAACGCTGATAATTTGGTTTTGGGGACATCTAAGAAAAATTTGAAGAGATTATAGAGGGGTTTGAAAGTAAATGTTATAGATAAGTAGTAAGGTAGATAATAGAGTGAGGGGAAATCCGCGTGCTGTGAAGTCAGTTGAATGTAGCAGTGGAACATGCATGAAGTTAATATTTAAGGCTTACATGTTGTGATTGACAAGGGAAACGATAGCAGGGCTATTAGCAAAGTTATGAATAGCAGGATGGTAGCTGGTGCAATTAAATCCTCAAATCCTGTTGCAAGTCCATAAAAAACTAAATCCACTTCTTCCCTCTCATTTTCTCAATCATTTGTTTCAATGTGTAGATTTGAGCTACACAATTCTCTACTACTTCTAAATTCATCTTGTTCTTCACCAATCTGTTCCTCACTCGAAGCACTCTTTCAAAGCTAGTCCCAAATCATCGACAGGGAAAAGTGTCGACAGGTCAAATGGTCGACATTCTTACAAAAAAATCTGTCTACCATTTTCCCTAACAATTTGAATGGACCTATAACCAAATGGGTAGACAGGAAAATCTAACCTAACCTAACCAAACTAAACCAAACCAAACCTAACCTTTTGATGTTGTGTCTACCCTTTTTCCTGTCTCCCAATTTTTTGATGTTGTGTCTACCCTTTTTCCTGTCTCCCATTTTTCTGTCAACCATTTGGGTTAATCCTCATTTAAATGTGTCGACCATTTGAACATTTTGTTAAAAAAATGTCGATGGTTTGGACACCATACGAAATTTTTTGTGTTAGAGGTTCTCTAACGAACCCGAGATCACACAACTGACTTTAATTTTAATATATATCCAACAGTATTTGCTTGTGAAAATTGTTGTGGCAAGAAAGGGAACATCCTCTTGTTGCCAGCTCAGTACATACGTTCTTGCTCCAAATGGTAAATGTGAAATAGGTACAAAGGGCATATGCCGTCCCTCCAGGCAGACAAAATACTGATCTTCAAATACGTTACAATTTCGAGGCAATTTTAAAAAATTAACGGAATAACATTTTAACAATTATTGACGTACTATTAAATTAACATAAATATTGTGTTTGTATCCCCAGTCTTAGAGAAGATTCCACAAAGAAATTTGTTACACTAAGGTAAATCCTTGGGTAAATATTACAATCACATTGTTGTATTCAAGCATTTAAAGGTTATTTAAAGTTATTCACAGTACTGTCGTTGGCTCAAAACCTCATTAATTGCAATAATTTATAGCATGTAATACACCAGTTCTCACTCAGACAGGTTTCCCATCGTGTCCAGTTTCCCCCCCCAATATACTATATATATAATATATATATATAATAATATATAATATACGTATATTATATATATATAAATTTATAGTATATTATATAATTATATATACCTATATATAATATATATTAAATTATAATAAATTATACCTACTATATATATAATATATTATATATATATATATATATACTCATATAAATATATATATATTTATATATATATAATAATATAATATATATATATATATATATTAATAATATATATATACCTATATATAGTATATATTATATATATAAATATGTGTATAGAGTCTAAATATCATACTCAAAATATATATGTAAAATTTGAGATATATAGAATATATATATATATATATATAATGAAATAATAAAAAGAACTTTAAGTATAAAAAAAACTAAACTAAATCAAAGTAAAGTAGACTCCTGTAAATCTTAAACTAAGTAAACGAAGAAAACAATTATAATCATTCCTCCCGTAGTTTTCAAAGGATCGCAAGGAAACAAAAAGAGTGTTTGATATTACTATCGGCTTAAACAATTCAAGCTACAAATTTTTAATCTCTTCATCTTAGTCCAAATGTCAGTATGGAAGGAGAGGAAATATTTTTATTTTCTCAAATTTATTTGTCTTGATCAATGCTTTCTGAATTTTAAACAAAAAAGGAAAAAAAAAGACAAAAACTTAAATGAAATACAAATTGCCTTCAAATTTTTTTTTTTTTTTAATTATTTTCTCCAAAAGTTTATCTTTTACGGCCCACAGTGGTTGAAAGGTAAAATACAAAAAAATGTAGAATGGACTTTTTACTGATGATGATGAAAGTCCCTTGAAAGTTACACATATTATACTTGAAGAAACAGTTAATAAAGAAACTTTGATGGAATTATGTTATTAGTTATTAGTTTTTTAATAGGTGCCTTAATATACAAGGAATCATAGTTATATATGGATTAGGTTTTCGCTCTTCACTAATGTATTAATAAATGATTATTCGTGTACGAACAATTTTTTATGTACATGTTATAAAATATAAAAACAAATAATATGGTCTTAATTAAAAAAAATTAAAAAAATCTGTAACTCCTACCTTGTAAGTTTATTTTTGAATTGGAGTAATTGTTATAACCTGTTATTATCATATTCATATGTTAATTTTAATATACTTATTTGAGAAATTATACTTTTATAAATGTCAATATACACTCTATATATAATATATCCAATTATATAAATAGTATTATATATATATATGATATATACTATACCTATATAATACACTACTATATACATATACTACTATATATACTATATATATATATATATATAAGATATACTATATATAAATCTCTATATATTTATAATATATACGTATATACATATAACTATATATATAACTACAATACTATATAATATATATATATATATAATATATATATAATATAAAAATATTAAGGAGGGTAACGAACTGGAAATCTCAGTTCCGCCCGGAACTATATACTGTCCTGGTTTTATTTGACATATCGTTCAACTAAAAAAAAAATGTAAAAAAAAGATTATATATAACTAAAGTTCAACATAAAAAATCTTACGTTTAGTACAACGCCCCTTCATGAATATGGAAAATCATCATCAAAAAGAATATCTGGAAGTAAAAATATTTAATTTAGTTTAAAGGGAGAGTCTGTATTTTCTAGAGAACAGGGAAAACCACAAAAGAGCCAATCAATCCAAACCGATGAGATAAGAAATTCTTGAGGAGTTTCTTCCCAAAAAAAAAGATTTGGCATATCAATGACCGCCAAATCACAGAAAAAAATATGAAGGGAATTGGGTATCGCACCACCCAAACAAGCCATTCACCCTCCCTGAAAGAAAGCATATGACATAAAACTTATTGCCCTATCTATCAACCAAAAATATCGTAATTCCTAGTAGAAATAAATTTTAGAGACAATGTTCACCAACTCTTCATACACAAATTATTGATCAGCCAGTATTCGAGAAATCTCTAAGCTATCAGATATCATTACCTAACAGAAGTATATAGAGACTAAATCCACATTCAACGAGTCTTTCTCATTTCTTTACTGCACTCTGCTACCAAACAGTCTTATAAACAAACTGGACTAGATACTCCATGCAATACTTTCCCAAATTTCTCATCTGGAACCCTAACAATCAACTATTGAGTTTAAATATGATGAATACACTGGGAAATTCGCTAATTCACAGAATCATATTCCCTTCGACATCAGCTACTCCTATAACATGAAGCTCTTGGAGACTAATTTTCGCAGGCTACACAAGTTCTTTCCTTACACTATTCATAAACTTCCAACTTGTTATAAACAGCCTTATTTTCTCAAATAACCGTGTGATTTAATAAAGAATGTAGGAACATTCACACATTTCAATCGACTCTTTAGCATGTAATGAACTTAACAAGATACAAAAAACTGAATCAACATCTTGCAAGCCCATTTCCAATTCAAGATTTATTAATAAAACAAGGTGGAATCAGCCCATTATTGTATTTCTAACAAAGAACTTATGTGAAAAACCTCCTGAGCAAATGGTCTTTGATTTTTGAACAAGCAACATTTGATCTTTGATTTTTGAACTAGCAAAAATTAGTCTTTGATTTTTGAACAACCCATTTCTCATGTTACGGCGAGAACATAAAAGCAAAATATAATTACTAGCCATCACCCATTTATATTCTCCATATTTGATAATTTTACATATCTCCCAAACTCTGAGGATGACAACCAGAGGTTCAGACTTTAAAAAGAAAGAACCCTGCACGAAGCATTAGCAAGTCTAGATTATTATGAATAAAAAGAAGAGAAAGCCACCATTAAAGCGATGATAGTGAAGACGAGTGACAAACTAGCTCCTTAACCTCACCTGTAGATCAGACGAGAGAGTAGCAAACTAGCCACTGACTATTATTATCTTAATCAACATATTAAGAGAAATATTGAAGTCCCAGAAGAAATCTGGAGCTATAGAAGAAAAGATAACTGCAAATAATCTTGAAAGTTGAGTATAGAAAGTGATTAAATAGTATATACGCATGTACAGAAGAAAGCTCGACGGATCGACTCATCCACCCATTTATCAAAAACAGCCAGCACTTACCTACAATTGAAACTAGATCGCCAAGTCTCTCAAAATCATCAGTTTCAACAAAATAATTATTACGCAAAATACTTAGTTTTTATAAGTTGAAAAAGTGAAAAGCTACTATCAGCCTAGAAAACAAAAAAAATTAAAAAAAAAAAAAACAGGTTCATTTTAATTCTACGAGTGTCAAGACAACTTTATCTACTGTTTCATTAAGTCGAATAATAACTACAAATATGACTAAGAAGGAAAAGCCATTTTCTTTAGTTAGTCATGACCAAAGCAAATTTACAAAACATAGCATACTAAACCCACAAAAATTAGCTACTCCTTTGCCAGTCTCCCCCATTTATGTTCAAGAGAAAATATATTTCAATTGTCAGAACCGGATCAAAGTTTGAGATCAAACCGTTTTAAAAAATTGCAAATAATGTAAAAAGTAAAACAGTAAAACATGCAATGAACTGTATGAATGTTAAAATA
This sequence comes from Trachelipus rathkii, assembly GCA_015478945.1. Taxonomy (NCBI): domain Eukaryota; kingdom Metazoa; phylum Arthropoda; class Malacostraca; order Isopoda; family Trachelipodidae; genus Trachelipus; species Trachelipus rathkii. The sequence continues at coordinate 14,398 of JABUQX010089326.1, read as the reverse complement.
GCTAAAACTATTATTTTTTGTTAAAGGAATGGATCATCACTTCTCGGAAAATATAATCTCTATCCATCAATTCTGTCAGAAGAAAGACTCATGAGTCATACGACACGGAAATTTTTCAAAAATTCCGCGCATCCCCGGAACCCGCAAAAAAATAAGTCAAATTTGTGCTAAATGTAAACATAACCTAGTACTAACGATATACTACAAATAAATTTTTATATAATATTTATATAATATATCTATCTATCTAACTTTATATACAAATAAATTTTTATAATAATGTTGAAAATGATATTTTATGTAACTATATACTTATCGTTTGCCTTAAAAAATAGTTTTCCTTCAAACAATTGTCGCCCAATATACAAATTAAGAGCCTAAAATTGTCAACATTCAAATCTTGTCCCCTAAGTGCAATAAATTTGAAACCTTTACCAATTATATTATATAATAATATACATATAATATATATATACTATATACACATTAATAATATATAAATACCATAATAATAATACTATATATAATAATATATATAAATAGTATTTCACTTAATATACGGGTACATTGATGGAAAATAAGAGTATTAATTACCTTTATAAAATGTACCGTATCTCCCGGGCTAACGCTTCACACGAACAAGCTATCCGAGCCAAACACTAAGAGTGGGAATACTGGTAGTGCGACACAAAATTCCCCAATAAACAAACACCATTCCATTCATTTATTCAGACATTATATACAACAGACACATTAGACCTTATAAGTGTTCAAAAGTTGGCCCCATCCCAGCCCTGAGCATGCACCAGCCACTCAATTAAATATCTCGACATTGTACGCGACAGTCATTATCATCATCGTAGTATTATCTGCACACGTTGCCTGTCTTTCCCTGATATTCCGAACGTCATTGACTGCTCAGCCTGGCACTACCAGTTAAAGACACATTTATGGCCTCATTTCAAAGGACGCATCTAACTGTGATTGTCGGCCCATCACTCTAGGCCAGCAACAGTGCTCCTCCGACTTATCCATCAGTAAAGAAGATTGTATTAAAGCCACGTGAGTGCGTCTATGGCCAAATCCTGAGCAACCATCTACAACTTTAAAACACATTTGACGTAATTTAACACGGTACTTCTCTCAAGGACACATATCAAACCCATACCGGAGAAACTGAAGGTAGAAAATAGGGGACCGAAGTGTGATATGTATTCAATAATCCCATGCCACACCATTACAATTATAAGTTTCGTAGAGATGGTAATGGGGCTCCCTAATTGATATGAGGATTCTTCTGTCCCACACTGACTCTCTCCTCTTTTGTGAATGCCACGCTACTAAAGAACCACAACTCTATCCGGGAAAAGGCCCTGTCACTTATTAACATTGCCCGATGAATCATTCACACAGACCAGAATGACGTACACACTCCTATATTAAGCGGACAGTAGGATGCATGTACAACCGCTGCAAACATGAATAGCATACATCCATCCTTAACCAGACTTCTCTACATATTAGACTGACGTGCGAAGCAAGCAAGTTTCGGATCGCCACTCTATACACCTCGAATGACGCTTGCCGTTAAAAATACCGGGCACGAGTGTGGTGGCGAAATACTGTGTAAACTTCATCCCCAATGTCAGCCGGTATAAATATCCAAGTATCAAAAAAGTTTGCCGAGACGTCCTCGCGGAAAAACAACCTTATGACCAACCATCTGTTGATACCGCACCGCAGAATGCAACCCCGACGTCCTCAAATGCATATCCATACACTCAAATCAGATTAATACATACACAAATATCGGATATACTGCCTGTTGACCATAACGTGTTGGACAATCAAAAAACATATGAAATGCATCTGATATTAATCCTAAACTATTGGTCCAA
>JABUQX010089326.1:5000-7500 GCA_015478945.1 Trachelipus rathkii | reverse complement strand
TGACTCCGACCCCAGATTTCTCGATAGTATTATTCATCTAAAGTCCTAGTTCACAAAGAACATTTGCCTAGCTTTTAATATTCAGATCTTCAGTTTTCTGAGGAAGAGATTACATGAAAACTGTGGACCAAGCAAAGATGTGACAAAATATTTTGTTTTCAGTTAACTTTTCTTTCCCTTCTTTCTATTGAATTTATTTCATTTGATAAAATCCATTCTCTATAAAAAAAAAAAAAAACAGTCAAGACTTCTGATTGAATATTTTTTGAGTGTTTCGATTTGTTCCCACTAACTATCGAAAAGAGAATGTTCAGGAGTACCGGCAAGCATCATACTAATATGGTATTTTAGTTGCAAAAGCCTTTCGAGCAATAAGACATGTACTTTCTCCATCTTGTCTCTTGATCTAAGATTGAAACTTTTCCAGCTTGACGATTTAGAACTTCCATTAATATTGGGATTCGCGTTGCTTTTGCTGTTTGTTTCGCCTTGCTTATAAGATTTACTGCATGAGTATTGCGGAGACAATCATGCGCTGCTAACATAAAGTATGAACTCCACACATCATGTTGAAATGATAATGGGTCTCATCGGAACATAGTCTTATCATAGTTTATCAAGTTTCATTCTTGAAAACAACTATTACTCTTTTCGTTTTGACATTCAATAAAAATCAATATCACATTTACCAGCTTCCTGTTCCTCATTCTCATTGTCCTTGTTTACTGATCATGATTGATGCGCTATCCGTAACTAAGCTAGATACTTGCCTCTTATTATTTCGAATTCTTTTTTAAAACGTCAATAACAAGTTCTCGGGTATATTTAGTTGAAATGTTTCGATTTGGTATCTCTTACTTGCTAACGTATTATTAATATTGTTTATATCTACGCACACATATCTAATATTAATAGCAAAATAATTTAGCTTTTCCCTTGTGCTAGCATCCATTTAAATGCACGAAGCGTCCTTTAAGCAATTTTTTTTAAGTTATTTTTGCTTAACCTCTTCTTCGAGAACTGTTTTTCAAATATTTTCCCGGTCTAAGGAACTTCAGTTTCGAAGTCATGGTCTCCGACATAGTACTTAAATCCTACTCTTGCGAAAAAAATCCTAATGGGTCACTATCTTTAACACCTTAATTAATCAATTATAGTTTGAATTTTTTACATTTGACATAGACAGAACAAGTTTTTAACAATTGAAAGAAGTATCCACTTTAGTCTGAGTTTTCAAAAATAAAAGTTCATCCTGAACAGCTTTTTCTTCACCTTTCTTTTTAACAATTTCAGCAATGTTTGGATGAGAGAGTTTTAAATGTCGCATTAATTTAAAGGATCCAGTAGATGTATTGTGGCCCCAATGAGTAACTGGTGGTTTGGTAAACTCTTTAAATCATGATCGAACTGACTGTTTCCCATTAAGTGTGTTAACTATTTCATAATTGACAAATGTAAGTACTTTTATCTTCAGAGAAAATAAAATAATTCAAGTACATGAGGTGTTTTCGATTTTTGGTTTAGTGACATGAGTTTTTCTAGGGATTAATAAACTTAATTAATTAAAGTTACCTAAAGAAGTATAGTACCTTTTTTAATTTAAATTTATAAATAAATATAAGCACAATTTTTGAAAAAAAAAAAATATATATATATATATATATATATATATATATATATATATATATTAGAGTATGGCATATAATTTTATATATATATATATATAAATATTATATATATAATCATATATAATATATATATATCCTGCTTAATCAGAAAAAACCCTTTTAACTCGATATCCCAAACTGTAGAACTATCTTAGGATTGGAGGTGTCTTCTCAATTTAATATATATATATATAATATATATAATATATATATATATATATATTAATAATATATATATATATATAATATATATATATATATATATATTATATATATAATATATATATATATATAACCTGTAATAATCAAATAATAATTACTTAAATTTGTACTTGCCGGAGCCGGAGCAGCCTCCTTTTTTGCGGCTCCGACTTCCGGCTCCGGCTCAAGGTCCTTTCAAAAATTTCGAACTCCGACTCCGGCTCCGGCTCCAGGCACCCCAAAGATTTCGCCTCCGGCTCCAGCTCCGGCTCCAGCCCCTCAAAAAATTTCGCCTCCGGCTCCGCACAAAACCTTGCGGCTCCACGGCTCCGGCTCCCGGCTCCGGCTCCGGCTCCGCAGCCCTGGTTGACCATCACCTTTCTTCCATATTTATATATGTTCTCGGCATCTTGAAAAATTTATTATTGATGACACTAAATAAACTTCCCTGTTTCTGTTCATGCTCTTTCTGGCATTATTCCCAAAGTCTCAAGTTTTTACTTTATTTCCTCCTCTCGTTTCCTCTTGTTACTACTGCTTTCCCTTCTTATTATTATAGGTGAACTCTTCGCACAGGTCTTTGCCCATAATTCCAATTTAAGAATCGCGGACTACTCTTCTCAAACCTCCCT
>JABUQX010089325.1:17500-31175 GCA_015478945.1 Trachelipus rathkii | reverse complement strand
TATATATATATATATATATCAGGGGAGTATACATAGGTTTTGCGTAGGTAAGCAATAATATATATATATATATAATATATATTATATATAATATATATATATATATAATATATATATTATATATATATAGTATATATATATATAAATCTATATATATATATATATACTGTATATATATTACTGATCTTACAAAAATCTCATCAGATGATAAAGATTACACCCACCCATTGTTTCCATCAATGCCAGAAGGACCACTGCAAACCTTTATTTTATGTTTAAGTATATTCGGATTTTCTCTATTCTTACATAGTTATTTTCATGCAAAAAATGGTCTATATGCACCAGGAAAAAGGTCAAAAATCAGACAGGGGAATGATGAAAATAGTTACTCTTTGATATATCATCACTATGAATATCAATAAAATTTCGGACAAAAAGTTACTCTTTGGCGCATGCCGTCCACGACCGAGAAAGCAAATAATGTGTCCTGTATAGGTATTGAGCTTTTAATTATGTTGTTCATCAATTTGCTTACTTGTTGTTATTTCCATAGAAAAAAAAAGAAAAATTAGTTTTAAAAATTCTCAAAAGAATATTAAAAGAAATATATGCATCATCAGTTGTCAGATCCATTTGATTGGGTAGGCGGTGCATACCTAGCATTACTCCTTTCCAATGACCTTCCTGAGATATATATATACTATATATTATATATATTATATATATATATTATTATAATATATATATATAGTAGAAGTAGTATAATATATATATATATATATATTATATATATATATATATAAAATATATATATATAATATAAAATATATATTATAATATAATAATTATAATATATATTACAGCAGCACACATCAAATTATATTATTCTATATATAATATTATAATATATATATATATATATATATATATATATATATAAAAATATATTATATATAAAATATATATATATATATATATATATATATATATATATATATATATATATATATATATATATATATATTTTTTTTATATATATTATATATAATATATATATATATAATATATATTAATATATATATATATATATATATTATTAGTGTATTTTCAAATTTGTTTTTTAAATAAATGAAAAATATTGAAATTTATTATGATGATGATGTTGAAGATATATAAATAATATATACGAGTATTTTTGTAAATTGAAAGAAAATTTATTTTTCAAGAATTAAAATTTTATAACTTTAGTTAATTAATTATAGCTTTCCTTTTGATCTTATTTCAAATTTATGAAAACACAATTCGCATTTTTCGGTGTGCTTAAATATATATATATATATATATATATAATACAAATCTCTGTTTATATATATATATATATATATATATATATATATATATATATATATATATATATATATATATATATATATATATATATATATATATATATATATTATATATATATAATTTAAATATAGTTATAATATATATATATATATATATATATATATAATATATATATATATATATATATATATATATATATATATATTATATATATATATATATATAGTTATATATATATATATATATATATATTATAAAAATATATATATATTATATATATATAATATATAATAATATATATATATAATATATATATATATATAATTTAATAATATATTTATACATTTATATGTATATATATATATATATATATATATATATATATATAGGTACAAATCAAATCCCCTGATATATAAGAAACTTTATTTCATAATTTCATAACACTAAAAATGATTTAAAAAATTAATGACTAGCAGCTTTTCTGTGCTTATTTTGCACTTCGTTCGATGATGATCAGCAGACTGAGAAATCCAAGGTGAAGGCTACGTATGATGCTCGGCGGTTTCATTAGTTGGTTGTAGTTGAGTAGGAACGGGATCATTGCAAGCCGGTCCATTTTTGGGCCACCCGATTTTTACCTGCCTCTTGACCTTTTGGCCTTGACCTTTTTTGAGCCCAAAAATTTTACCTACTTGACCTTTTTTGGCTTGACCTTTTTTGGCCTTCACCTTTTTTTGGCCTTGTAGCCTTCTGACGCCCCTTCGCAGAAGGGGCGCGCCAAACGGATGCGAAGCATCCGTTGTACGTAGCGCCCCCTTATTTTGACCCCCCTTTAGGGTCGTAGCCCCCCTTTTTGATGTTTTGACCTTGATATTTTGACCTTGATAACCGTATCAAGGTGAAAATTGGACCATTCAAAGGGTTCGTGAGGATTAGAGGTAAAATCAGAAGCATGCAGGTACCTGTCACCTTGCCTTTGGTAGGTATCTGTGCTAACATGAGGTCATTAGGTAACTGACCTGTTTGGATCTGTCCTAACTTATTTCCATCCGCGGTCACACCTGCCCCTACACACACACACACACACACACACACACACACACACACACACACACACACACACACGCACACCACGCACACTCACTTACACACACCACACTGCCAACCCCTTTGGTCTTCCAGGGGTCAATTTTGGCCAACCCTAATTTCTGGCCATCCCTAATTTTTCGGCAACACTAATTTTTCGGCCAACCCTTTGGTCTTCCAGGGGACAATTTTGAGAAACCAAATTTTTCGGTCAACCCTTTGTATTCCAGGGGGACAATTTTTGGCCTTGTAGCTTTTTTGACCTTGTAGCTTTTTTGACGTCATCTTTGATGACACCTATATGATGGTTCATCTTTGATGGTGTCATCTTTTGATGGTGTCATCTTGATGGCCGCCTATATTGATGACCAGCATTATGAGGGTTCAGTACAGTTTTTGATGCGTTCAGTACATTTTGATGGTTCCCAATCACCGTAAGGAGTGTCTAGGAGTGTTCTATTAGTGTTTTATGAGGATTAGATGAGTGCCAGGTGAGTTGCCAGGTGAGTGCCAAGTGAGTGCCCAATGAGTGCCAGTGAGTGCCACATAGTGCCAACTGAGTTGCCACATAGTGCCAACTGAGTGCCACTTTTTCAAGTCTTTTCTAGGCTCCCCTGAGCCTAGAATAGCCCAAATATGGTGTCTCCCCCTAGGTTATAAGGTATGAGGATTTGGAATTGTGTATATTACAAGTTGCTAGATTGCTTCTTCTATGAGTTAGTTTTTTTCTAACACTTATAGGCCTATTATATATATATATATAATTAATATATATATATATATATATATATATATATATATATATATATATATATATATATATATATATATATATATATATATATATATATATATATATATATATATATATATATCTCTATCACACACACACACACATATATATATATATATTATATTACTTGCACACACACACACACACACACACACACACACATACATACACACATACACACATACATACACTTACACTCACACCCAGATACACTCTCACTTACGATTACACACACACACACACACCCACCTACTTTCGACCATTGACACTTATACACACTTACACTCACCATAGACACTTACACTTACACTTACATACATACACACTATGACACTTATAAGCACTTACACTCACCATAGACACTTACACTTACACTTACATACATACACACTATGACACTTATAAGCACTTACACTCTCCATAGACACTTACACTCACACACACACAGATACACTTACACTTACACTCACACACTCGATATTTTGATTCCTCAACTTTGATGGCTCAACTTTGATGGCTCAACTTTGATACCTCAACTTTGAAGGTTCATCTTTGATGACTCATCTTTGATAACGTCATCTTTGACACCACCTATATTGATGATTCATCTTTGATGACGTCACCTTTGTCCGTTCATCTTTGATGACTCAGATTTATTGATGGTTCAGTACATTTTGATGGATCAGTACATTTTGATGGCTCCCAATCACCGTAAGAAGCAGGGCGCAGCATGCGCCCTCCGCATGAAGGCATCCGAACCCGCGTTCCCGCCCGCCGCGTGCGCCCGCAGGCGCAATATTTCCGCGTACCCGCCCGCCGCGTGCGCCCGCAGGCGCAATATTTCCGCGTACCCGCCCGCCGCGTGCGCCCGCAGGCGCAATATTCCCGCGCGAACGCTAAATATATATACTATGAGTCATTCATTTTTATTTCATACTTAAACATTTTTATTAAAAACATTTTCGCGATCCTGAAACTGTAACTCATTACAGACCTATTATTATTATTATTATTTAACACATATTTCATAGTTGTGATATCAATGTAAACTATTCAAAAAATTTCTTTTCAAATATACTATTGAGTTCATTCAATTTTACTCACACTTAAACATTTTTTTATAAAAAACATATTACTTTACAGACCTTAAAAACAGTAAATCAGTAAATAAATAGAGGTGTTACCTAACACCAGAGGGGATTAGTATGCTTTTGTTTCCTGCTTACTGCTTTAACTCATATTTTTACTGCCTTTAACTCACTATATTTAAAACATTACATTACTTTAAGCAGTAAATCTTGTAAATCAAATAGAGGTGTTACATAGCAACAAGGGCTTAGTATGCTTTTGTTTTAACTGCTTTACTGCTTAAACTTTCTGCTTCATGCACTTTAACTTCATATATTTATTAACATATAATAGGTCTGTAATGAGTTACAGTAAATCAGTAAATCAATAGAGGTGTTACATAGCAACTAGGGGTTTAGTATGCTTTTTGTTTTACTGCTTTACTGCTTTAACTCCATATGTTTTTACTGCTTTAACTCATATATTTATTAACATTACATCCCTTAAAGCAGTAAATCAGAAATCAATAGAGGTGTTACATAGCAACAAGGGGTTTAGTATTGCTTTTGTTTTACTGCTTTACTGCTTTAACTCATTTTTACTGCTTTAACTCATTATTCATTATCTTTTAACTCATATATTTATTAACATTATGTTTTTTATTTTGTTTTAATACTTATTATTTTATTTTTATTATTTTATTATTATTTTTATTATTTTTTATTTTATTTTTATTATTTATTTATTTTATTATTATGATTATTTTATTTTTATTATTTTTTATTATTATACTTTAGGTTATTTATTCAGGCCTATTGTTATTATCATTTAACACAGACACACACACACACACCTACACACACACACACACACCGACACACACCTACACACACACACACACACAAACTTACCACACACACACACACCTTACACCTACAACACATACATAGATATACACCTACACTACACACACACAACACACACACACAACACACACAACACACACACACTTACACTCGATATTTTGATGCCTCCGTTAAACATATCAAATAGGTTCTTTTGTATGAACATAACGTATAATTTATTAAAACATTTTATGGTTTTACTAAATCTTTTATTCTTTATATTCTCATTCAATTATAACTAAAGTTATTTCAAAGTTTCTTTAAATACTGTCTATAAATAAATCAATCATTATCTTTGAACAAAAGAAGTTTATTATTAACTGTTAATACTTTTTGTTTATAAATTTTATAACTATCAAGTTATATTTACATGTATGTTAAGAGTTTAAATAAACGAAAAACTTAGGCTTCAGGATATGAAAAAACATGTTTTACATACCTAAAAAGCAAAAAGCGATAAAATAATTCTCGACCAATCACATGCGCAGTCATATAGAGATAAGGATTACTCCGTCCACTCACAAGAAAGGTAAACATTTCCTTCTTACCTGCTTAAAGGATCTTACCGATCCAGCATGTTTCAGTTTGAAATATATTTATAAAATAATAATAACATTGATTCTCGATTCTTGTCTATACTGGAATTACCTTTTGACCCGGTATTAGGCTTAAATCAGCCCGGGATACAAAAAAAGTTTATCCTAAATTTAGGCCTAAATTTAGGCATAACGTAGTTATTGCACCACATTTTACGAAAGAGGTTCAGTTTGAAATATTTTGACCTGGTAATTAGGCACTAAAATTGCCCCGGGGTACAAAAAGGCTTATTCCTAAATTTAGGCCTAAAGTAGTTATTTCAACACATTTTACAGAGATAGAGGTCAGTTTCGTATCTGTAAGGAGTGCGGGTTGTTGTGTTTTCTCGTGTTGGATTGTCAATGTACATAGATAATAATAAAGAAAATCCAAATTATTTAAAAAAACTTTGAAATATTTTTAGTTGACATGGAGCGAATAATATAAATGTAAGTGAATAATTGTTATTTTTAAATAAAATCTAGAATGATTTCAATAAAATACATGTTATGTTAGCAGAGAAGAACTTATTTTGTTATTTTTATACTTATACATGACTAAAGATGATGTAAAGCAGTTAGTCAATAGAACAAAACGTGACATAGCTTAGCTTGGTGTTGAGGGGTGCTATGGGCTTGCCTTACTGATTTACTGATTTATTGCTTTAAGGTACGTAAAATATATGTTTTTAATAAAATTTCATAAAATTTTAGTAAAAATTATTTTAAAACTTGATAGTTATAAAATTTATAAACAAAAAGTATTAACAGTTAATAATAAATTCTTTGTTCAAAGATAATGATTGATTTATTATAGAAGTTTTAAGAAACTTTGAAATAATTTTAGTTATAATTGAATGAGTAATATAAATGTACGCGTGTTTAATTAAACATAAAATGTTTTAATAAATTATGCGTTATGTTCATACAAAAGAACTTATTTGATATGTTTTAAAACAGGGTGGGTCTATGGGCGAGTGCAAGTGTGTGTGTGTGTGTGTGTGTGGTTGTGTGTGGTGCGTGTGTGTGTGTGTAGGTGTAGGTGTATGTGTGTGTGTGTGTGTGTAGTGTAGGTGTGTGTGTAAGTTGTGTGTGTGTGTGTGTGTGTGTGTGTGTGTGTGTGTGTGGTGTGTGTGTGTGTGTTGTTAAATGATAATAACAATAGGCATGAAGTAAATAACACTAAGTATAATAATAAAAATAATAATAAAAATAAAATAATAGTAATAAAAATAAAAAAAAATAATATAAAAATAATAATAAAAATAAAATAATAGTAATAAAAATAAAAATAAAATAATAAAAAATAAAATAAAAAATAATAAAAATAATAATAAAAAGTATTAAAACAAAATAAAAAACATAATGTTAATAAATATATGAGGTTTAAGTGCAGTAAAGTATGAGTTAAACCAGTAAAACATGAGTTAAAGCAGTAAAGCAGTAAAACAAAAGCATATAAACCCCTTGTTGCTATGTAACACCTCTATTGATTTACTGATTTACTGCTTTAAGGTATGTAATGTTAAAAGTATACTAAACCCCTTGTTGCTATGTAACACCTCTATTGATTTACTGATTTACTGCTTTAAGGTATGTAATGTTAATAAAATATATGAGTTAAGCAGTAAAACATATTGAGTTAAAGCAGTAAAGCAGTAAAACAAAAAGCATACTAAGCCCCTTGTTGCTATGTAACACCTCTATTGAGTTTACTGATTTACTGCTTTAAGGTATGTAATGTTAATAAATATATGAGTTAAGGCAGTAAAACATATGAGTTAAAGCAGTAAAGCAGTAAAACAAAAGCATACTAATCCCTCTGGTGCTAGGTAACACCTCTATTGATTTACTGATTTACTGTTTTAAGGTCTGTAAAGTATATGGTTTTTTAATAAAAAATGTTTAAGTAGAAGTAAAAATGAAATGACTCAAAAGTATATTTTGAAAAAGAAATCTTTTTGAATAGGTTACATTGAATCAAAACTATGAATATGTGTTAAATTTAATAATTAATTAATAGGTCTGTAATGAGTTACAGTTTTAGGATCAGCGAAAATGTTATTTAATTAAAAATGCTTAAGTATTGAAATAAAAATGAAGACTTCATACCGGTTATAAATATATTTAGCGTTCGGCGCGGATATGCGCCTGCGGGCGCAACGCGGCGGGCGGGACACGGAGTCGGATGCCTTCATGCGGACGGGCGCATGCTGTGCCCTGTTTCTACGGTGATTGGGAGCCATCAAAATGTACTGATCCATCAAAAATTTACTGAACCATCAATAAATCTGAGTCATCAAAGATGAACGGACAAAGATGACGTCATCAAAGATGAATCATCAATATAGGTGGTGTCAAAGATGACGTTATCAAAGATGAGTCATCAAAGATGGAACCTTCAAAGTTGAGGTAATCAAAGTTGACCATCAAAAGTTGAGCCATCACACAGTTGAGAATTCAAAATATCGAGTGTGTGAGTGTAAGTGTAAGTGTATCTGTGTGTGTGAGTGTAAGTGTCTATGGAGAGTGTAAGTGCTTATAAGTGTCATAGTGTGTATGTATGTAAGTGTAAGTGTAAGTGTCTATGGTTGAGTGTAAGTGCCTAAAGTTTCATAGTGTGTATGTATGTAAGTTTAAGTGTAAGTGTCTATTGGTGAGTGTAAGTGTGATATAAGTGTCTATTTTGGGGTTTCCGAGTGTAGGTGGGTGTGTGTGTGTGTAATCGTAAGTGAGAGCGTATCTGGGTGTGATTGTAAGTGTATGTATCTAGGTATGTGTGTATGTATGTGTGTGTGTGTGTGTGTGTGTGTGTGTGTGTGTGTGTGTGTGTGTGTTGTGTGTGTGTGTGTGGTGTGTGTGCAATATAATATATTATATATAATATATAATATTATATATAATATATTATATATATATATATATATATATATATATATATATATCAATATAATATATAGATATATATATATATATATTATTATATATATTAATTATATTATATATATATAATATATATATATATATATATATATATATTATATACTGTATATATATATGTATATATATATACTATATAATATATATATATATATATATATAATATATAAATATATATATATATATATATATATATATATATATATATATATATATATATATATATTAATATATATATATATATATATAGCTATAAGTGTTAGAAAAAGACTAACTCATAGTAGGAAGATCCTAGCAACTTGTAATATACACAATCGAATCCTCATACCCTATAACCTAGGGTAGACACCCATATTAGGCTATTTCAGGCTACAGAGGGAGGCTACAAAACAGACTCTGACAAACAGTGCGCACACTCAGCTTACAGCACTATCGACACTCAGCAGCACATCACAGTTCACACGGACACTATGTCGAGCACTCACTTGCGCTCATAGCCACCTCATCTTTGGCACTCTTCACATATGGCGGACTCATTGGCATTCGAGCCATACTGGCACCTCATCTCCATATATACCTTAGACACGGACTACATAGATACACACTCCTAGATACACACTCTTACTCTCGGTCATGGCTGGAGAACACATATTCCATTAAATGTTACTCGCAAGGCATCCAATCATCCGTCTGAGGTCATAAACTACTAGGCGCGCGCCATGCAAAGCAATGACACCTCATCATAAGTGAAGTAGACACCATCATAATAGGTTTTTCATCGGTCTCAAACCCTTTGAGGAATCGTCACAGGGTCAGACAAAGCTATATCTCAAGTCGGGCAAACAATATGCTACAATTTGGTCAATTAGACACATTTGTCACCCGGAATACAAGAAGCGGTTTTTGATTCTATGACGAAAAATTTCGATGCGTCTCAAATATATTTTCGCCCATAGCGGACAAAAGACCCACAAGAGGTTTGATGCCAAAAGAATAGCGATCCTGTAAGTTCCGAAAATTAGCGAAGATGGCCAGAATTAGGTTGGCAAAATTGACCCCTGGAAGACCAAAGGGTTGGCCGTGTGTGTCGTTGTCTGATGTGTGTGTGTGTGTGTGTGTGTGTGTGTGTGTGTGTGTGTGTGTGTGTGTGTGTTGTGGGTGTTTTTGTGTGTGTGTGTGTGTGTGTGGTGTAGGGGCAGGTGTGACCGCGGATGGAAATAAGTTAGGACAGATCCAAACAGGTCAGTTACCTACATGACCTCATGTTAGCACAGATACCTACCAAAGGCAAGGTGACAGGTACCTGCATGGCTTCGATTTAATACCTCTTAATCCCTCACGAACCTTTTTGAATGGTCAATTTCGGCCTTGATACGGTATCAAGGTCAAAATATCAAGGTCAAAACATCAAAAAAGGGGCTAAGCCCCTAAAGGGGGGCCAAAAATAGGGGGCGCTACGTACAACGGATGCTTCGCATCCGTTTGGCGCGCCCCTTCTGCGAAGGGGCGTCAAGAAGCTACAAGGCCAAAAAAGGTCAAGGCCCAAAAAGGTCAAGTCCCAAAAAGGTCAAGGTCAGGTAAAAATTTGGGCTCAAAAAAGGTCACGGCCAAAAAGGTCAAGGGCAGGTAAAAATCGGGTGGCCCAAAAATGGACCGGCTTGCAATATCCCGTTCCTACTACTGTAGTTGACGAATCTTGTTGGTCATGAATTGCCATTTTTTATCTGTGAGTAAAATTTTGTTAACAAGGTGATCCAGTTTGAACTCCCCATCTATTGTATTCATGATGTGATCTTTGTTGTTGTATATTAAAAAGCTTTCTGTAAACTTGCGACGTGAGGTGTTGCTGATGACTTCTATAACATCATGCTATCTTGTGTCTATGTTGTGGGTAAAAATGGTTCTATGTTTGACCAATGCAGAGTTAGAGTTGCCAGTGGCCAGATCGTGTTTGTGCTGGCTGATTCTCCTCTTCAGATCAATGGTTTCACCTACATAGGTCATGGGGCACTGCCTGCATTTAATGTTATAAATGCAGGGGGTGGGTTGGGACGGAACTGTTAGATGCTGCTTCAGCATATCCTTCAACTTGACAACACCTCTCACTGGTTGAAAGTCGTCCGGAAGAAGTTGCTTATAAAGATGTAGGTTGTTCGTGGGTATATTAAAATACTTAGGAGCGGGGGACGGAGGTACAGTGACACCATTATAGAAGGTGTGTCTAGCCTTGTTGAGGGCTCTATGGAAGACGTGAGGAGGATAATGTAACTCCATAAAGATTTTCCTGAATTTTTGCAATTGTGGGTCCAAGGTTGTGGGGCTGCACAACCATAAAGCTCTGAGGATTTGTGACGAGATGATTCCCATTTTTGTGGCGAACGAATGGCCGGAGTACCAATTTGTATATGAGAGTCAATTTATAGAGCTAATAAATCGAAATCCTACAAGTGCTTGCTTAGGAGATGTTTGGCGGACAGAATTATGCCACAGAATCTTTTTAATAACTACTTACTCAATCATGATCACTACATTTTCCCCCCTTGGCAGGAAGAATTATTAAAGCACCATATTAACAACGCAGAGGCATCTACTAATCGACTTTTTCACGTTGCGAAAAAGAAGTTTGTAGCAATACAAATTTTCCTTCAATTTAACCCGAGATCGGACAACATTCTCTCATGCATTTTGGATATAGACACCATAAGTTAAGTACTAAAATGAATTTTATAAACAATAGAAATAATAACAGGTATGATAAAATCTTTATTGACAGATTATGGTACAGAATTGGCAACCAAAATTTTTTTGTCAATCTCTCCGATCACGTTTTGGACGATCGACAGAGCGCACTCCTTTCTTTGGGATTATCGTTTGGAGCGGGCGAGCATGGTAGTTTTTCTAATTTCCTCCTTAAGGCTGACAGATTCGCGAAGCAACATAGTGATTTTGACGTTAATTTGGACTTACTCAGGGGGTTCATTTTGAATGATATGCTCACACGTAATAAGAAGTATTTACCTACTAAATTTCTCAAAACCATAACCCTACTGAAAAATAACAATGAGTTACATATTACTCACGCCGATAAGGGAAACAAAATCGTTTTAATGAACAAATCTGATTACATAGATAAGGCAATGTTGCTTCTGTCGGATACCGATACTTATTCTTCCCTTAATAAGGACCCACTTCCGGAATCACAAAGAAGTTTTAAACAGAAACTTAAGTCCTTACTTATCGATCATTCAGACATCTACAGTCATCTGCTCGTTTATTTACCCAAATTACCAAAAAATTTTGGTATACCGAAAGTACATAAGAACGATTTACCGCTAGGACCAATCATTTCAAACATAGATTGTGTCTCATATAAACTAGCCAAATTCCTTAACAAACAACTGGCACCCCTCATAGGCAATATTTCTCAGGCTCATCTAAAAAACAGTTATGATTTTGTTACATCCCTGGAAACAATAGACTTTCATAACAAAATCTTCCTCAGCTACGATGTCACCGCCCTTTTCACGAAAGTTCCTGTAGATACCACTTTAGCTTGGCTGGAACATTATGTTACCTCTAATTCAGTTTCCTTTGATATTCCGTTCCACATCCTGAAAGAACTGATTTCACTAGTCATGCAGCATAACTTTTTTCAATTTAACGGACGATATTTCAAGCAGGTTTACGGCTTACCCATGGGTTCCCCCCTCTCCCCTACACTGAGCAATATTTTTATGGAGCTTTTTGAATCCCGGTTCATCTTCCAACATGATACATACCGTAATATTTTTTGGAAAAGATACGTTGATGATATCTTCGTTGTGCTCCCAGCCCACCTCAACCCTCACACCCTATTGACCTACCTTAATAACCAGATTCCGTCGATCAAGTTCACAGTTGAGTTCTCCAATAACAACTCACTTCCTTTTTTGGATGTCTTGATCCAATTAGATGAAAATTTCCACGCCATCACGGACATATACAGAAAGCCCACTCATATTGACTCATATACAAATTGGTACTCCTGCCATTCGTTCGCCACAAAAATGGGAATCATCTCGTCACAAATCCTCAGAGCTTTACGGTTGTGCAGCCCTACAACCTTGGACCCACAATTGCAAAAAATCAGGAAAATCTTTATGGATTTACATTATCCTCCTCACGTCTTCCATAGAGCCCTCCACAAGGCTAGACACACCTTCTATAATGGTGTCACTGTACCTCCGTCCCCCGCTCCTAAGTATTTTAATATACCCACGAACAACCTACATCTTTATAAGCAACTTCTTCCGGACGACTTTCAACCAGTGAGAGGTGTTGTCAAGTTGAAGGATATGCTGAAGCAGCATCTAACAGTTCCGTCCCAACCCACCCCTTGCATTTATAACATTAAATGCAGGCAGTGCCCCATGACCTATGTAGGTGAAACCATTGATCTGAAGAGGAGAATCAGCCAGCACAAACACGATCTGGCCACTGGCAACTCTAACTCTGCATTGGTCAAACATAGAACCATTTTTACCCACAACATAGACACAAGACAGCATGATGTTATAGAAGTCATCAGCAACACCTCACGTCGCAAGTTTACAGAAAGCTTTTTAATATACAACAACAAAGATCACATCATGAATACAATAGATGGGGAGTTCAAACTGGATCACTTTGTTAACAAAATTTTACTCACAGATAAAAAATGGCAATTCATGACCAACAAGATTCGTCAACTACAACCAACTAATGAAACCGCCGAGCATCATACGTAGCCTTCACCTTGGATTTCTCAGTCTGCTGATCATCATTGAACGAAGTGCAAAATAAGCACAGAAAAGCTTCTAGTCATTAATTTTTTAAATCATTTTTAGTGTTATGAAATAAAGTTTCTTATATATCAGGGGATTTGATTCGTACCAATAGTACCAACTGCGGGAATTTTAGCAGTTTAAATAATTACTATA